>MU698396.1:2869-23696 GCA_026770625.1 Nicotiana glauca
TTGCAATTAACTGATTCCACTAATAAAATCAAAACTAGGGCGAAAAAATAGGTAAAATGACCAAAATACCCCTCAAGCCATCGTCTCGGAATTGAATAATTTTTATGTTTTCAGAAGCCTCGTACTCTCACGAGTCTAACCATATAAAAATCTCAGAAATCGGAGGTCCAATGCCCCCTCAAAACCCAATAGTTAGGTCTAAGAAGTTTTACCCCAAACTAACCAATTTTTTATCCTTAATTCGAATTTAAAAGGTGGATTTAACTACAAAATGATGGAATATAACTAAAAAGGATCATAGAAATGTTACCAAATAATCTCCTCTTCAAAATCCTCTCAAAATCGCCCTTGGCCGAGCTCAAAATTGATTTTCAAACTTATGAAATTAAACCCTCGATATTTCCTATTTCTGCCCAGGCATTTCCGCTTCTGCGGTCCCGCTTAAGCGGCAAAATAACCGCTTCTGCGGTTTCTCATTAAAGGGGAAAATTTCGCTTCTGCGGACACATGACCGCTTCAGCGGTCCCGCTTATGCGGAAATATGACCGCTTCTGCGGTCTTAGAGGAAAAGGGGCTAACTCGCTTTTGCAGCACAAAGGCCGCATTAGCGGCGCCGCTTCTGCGGTTCCCAAACTGCAGAAGCGAAAACAACAGAAGGCTGCTGCAATTTTTCCTTCTAACTTCCAAAACTAACCCGTTGAGCATTCGAAATCATCCCAGGACCCCCGGGACCCCAACCAAAAATACCAATACCACCTAATACCTTATTCGAACTTGAACCAATCCTCAAAACACATCAAACAACTCCGAAAACCCGATTAAATCAAGGATTCAAGCATAAGTACTTCAAATTTCTAACCAAATACGCTTTCGATCAAAAACCTAACCAAACCTCGTCCGAATGACCTGAAATTTTGCACACACATCCCAAATGACATGACGGAGCTACAGCAACTTCCGAAATTCAAATCCGACTCTCGGATCAAAAATTCACTATCGGACCGGAAACTTCAAAAATTCAAAATTCGGCATTTTAAGCCTAAAAGAGATACGGACCTCCAAATAACATTCCGAACATGCTCCCAACCCTGAAATCACCTAACAGAGCTAACGGAACCATCAAATTTCCATTCCGAGGTCATCTTCACACTATTCCGAATACGGCCATTTTTAAACTCTTAAACTCTCATTTAGGGACTAAGTGTCCCAAAACACTCCGAATTCTAATACCGAACGTCCCAGCAAACCAAAATAGCACAAATGAACTTATGGAAAGCAGTTAATAGGGGATCGGGGTGTAAATTCCAAAAACAACCGGCCGGGTCGTTACAGCCCAGCTATTTTTTTGAATTTCGCGGCCGCGGATGTAATTCCGCGGTCAGCGTTCTTATGAAAGTGATTGCTAAAAATGTTTAGAATTTCGGGGTCAGCGGTGGACATTTCGCTTACATCGGCCGGCTTTACACGGCCGCGCTTCTTTTTTAGTGATCAGTGGAATTAATGTTCAGAGAAGTGCCACATTGGGTCCGCGATCGCGTTTGTTTTTCCGCGGAGAGTGGTGTAACTTTTGCGGCCACACCCAAAATTCCACGCTCAGCAGTTCTTTAGATTCATAGGATGAGTAGTCTGATCTCTATTCCTTCACATCCGCGACCCTTTTTTCCCTGTCAACGGTAACATTCCACGGCCACTCTTTTTTTCTGCTGTCAGCGAAATTGCGCCTTTGAAACACTGTCAACTTTTCATCAGTTTCTCTTTACTGAGACAATGGTAAAATCTAGAGGTGGAAGTGAGAAATAAAAAAGGGAAAGTAGAGTCCTCCCGGGGTAGGGGACGAGGAAAAATCAAGTTACCCCTAGCAGTCCAACAATCCATTGGGAAAATGCGGAAGGATACCAATGCTGTGGACAGAGTCGCATCACATTCCGAGGGTAGTGATTATATTCCTTGCCGGCAAGCCTCAAAGGGTGATTCTATACATACTCATGTGTCGAACTTCACAAGGAGATTCTAGTTGAGAGATGAGCCTACACTCCCAATTTCTCCTTCTTCTTTTGAGTCGCTGATGGATCAGAGGCAAGTGGTGAGTCTTCAGCATCAGCTTCTCCTCCAACCTCTCCACCTAGACAGGAACTCATTGATGTAGATGCTGAGAACCTGATGATGGGAGGGGTGGTGACACCTGGACAGGGGGGTTGGATTTTTACCACAAAATTATACATGAAATTTGGAATAAATTATATGTTTGAGTTCGTGGTCTTATAGGTAAAGTTTATCTTCAAAAATTTTTGGAATCCGGGCACGTGGTCCTGAGGGTGATTTTTATTGACTTTTCAAGCAGATTTGGGAATTGTTGTAAATTGGATTATAATGAGTATTAGAGTATATATTTATGGATTTGCACATTTATTGACTAGTTTTGGAGCGTTGGAAATAGGTTTGAGTTGTTGGAAGTGCTTTGGAGCCCGCTAAGGAACTTTGGAGCAAGGTGAGTCTCTAACCTTGTAAGAGGGAATTAACCCCATAGGTAAATTGAATTCATGTGTGCTCTTATTTGCATTACGCACAAGGCGTCGACAGTTCATACTTAGCTACTAATTATGCCTATGTCCGAGTAGTTTTAGGTTTACACCATTCCTGGTTGATACCGTTATTTCATTATGTTTGTTATTTGCCTTGAAAAGAATTGAGATTGAGTATGCTTACGAAATTTCCTTGAAAAGAGTTGAAATTGAAGATTTCAAGATTTGAAGGTTTCATTTGAATTTTGTATTTTCGAAAAGAATTGAGGAATATTATAGTAATTTGAGAAATCTATTTCAACCGTGTCGCAAATATATTCTGCAAGTGGGGTAAATTTCCACTACTCTCATAGGAGCGGGTCATTCTCCTTGCAAATTAATAGATGCATCTATGGTTCGTGATGTTAGATCCTCGGCAATGCGCAGTTTAAATTTATATGTTGGATCGGACTGTACAACCTCGGCATGATTTCCGCATGATAAATATTTGGAGCTACTAATAATTGATATTGCTTTATTATCTTGAGATATAAATCGTTGAATAACAAAAATAAATTTGGAAATTCCCTAATAATAAAAGAATTGTTTACTTAGTTCTTGTTATTGAGTTTCGGTTGTTTTATATAAGTCACGACCCAAAGCGATGGGCCACGACGGGCACCCAGTACCTTACTCAACCGAGTATCAACGTAACGTATCTTTTATATCATTCTGTCGTAGTAAATGAACCGGAGTAAAACATGAATACAAACTTATACATATGACATACTGGCATATAAGACCGAAATCGTCAGTTGTACACTGAAAATAGGCCAACAAGGCCATATAATCTTTTACGTACACGAAATATGTCTACAAGCCTCCAAGAGTACATTGTATCATAAAGGTCGGGACATGGCCCCGCTATACTAATCAATATATGTCCTAATCATACTAACCAAATAAGCAACTTCGGGCAAATAGAGCGCACCAACACCTTTCGCTGAGCTGATATCCTACTTGGAGGACTCTCAACCTATATATCCGGACATGCGGGCATGAAACGCAATGTCCCCAGGCAAAACGGACATTCAGTACAAATAATGTACCAAGTATGTAAGGCGTATAAATAAGTATATAAAAGACATGGAAGAAATATGGAGTAAATTGCCTTAACCAGTAAGTTTGGATGACTCTATAAATCATGAAATACTTATAGTGTCATGACTATGCGTTTAAATGTCATGTCGTGTATAAGTACATGTGTTCATAATATCATCAAGCCTTTGAGGGCATTGCATCTTATCATCTCGGCCACTGTGGGCAAAATCATCAACGTTACCAGCTGATTAGGTGGTGGTGCGTATATAACGCCGTAATCTTTTTCCATATCCCATATATAAATACATTTATACGTGCATATAATGTCATCTGGTCATGGATCAATGTAAATATATAAATGAATGCAATGCTTGAGAGGTTCATCAATAAAATCCTTTAGAATATCATAAGACCATTATACCTTTGAGTAAATATCATGTAGTAAACTTTTTCAACTTACCCATTTTTTTGAGACCCATGAACAGAAGATGTAATAATAAGACACGTGGGAATTCAAGAATATAGGCACCTCTAATACTTCTATGAATAGAGTCATTTATGGAAGTTGTGCATTTGCTCGTTTCGTTTGTATCGTATAGATCATGCCAAAATAAAAGAAGGAATAGCCTTAACATACCTAAGTCGATTCTCTTGAAAATCCCTCTAACACACGTCAATTGTGACAAGTCACGCAATGACGGATTGAAGTAGGAAACAATCAATATGATATTCTTGAGAAAGATTGTACCGTGCTCTCTTAGAATGACATTTACAATACTGTAGCGTTATGAAATTTCACATGAATTTATGTTGAGAATCCCATTCATCACTTGTTGAATCTCTCATCCATCCCCTTAATGAATTTGAGAGTTTCTTATTATAGGGTGGGTCCCATTTCCAACATAAATAAGCCATCAAACACACCTATTTTTTTGCCACCTTGAAAAGTGACTTAAGAGTCAGTTATTTTGGGCTGTCACATTGGAGAGAAGGATTTTATTAAACTTATCATAATTCATGCTTAATTATATTATCGGTATTTTATTGTTCGCCCATAGTAAGTGTCGAAGTTGACCCCTCGTCACTACTTCTTTGAGGTTAGATAGGATATTTACTAGGTACGCATTGATTTACGTACTCATACTACACTTGCTACATATTTTTGTGCAGGTACATATATATCTACTGGCCTTGTGGGCATAGAGGCGTGGTTAATGTGGGGACTTAGGTGAGTTGCATTCTATATTTCTATTTGCAGCCAGCAGAGTCTCCTTTAGAGTTATTTATATTTTTCCTGTCTAATTTGTATTCCGGACAGTTGATGTATTTTGTTTTATTTTTCTCCCTTATTGATGCTCATGCACTTGTGATACCGGATTTTGGGATTGATTATGTGTTGTTCAGTATTATAGTCGCAAAAATATTATCATTTACTATTTAATTGAAGGAAATTATGATTTCAAAATACAAAAATGAGTAATCAAGTTCATTAATTATTATTGCCTTTCCTGGTAACGGTGTTAGGTGCCATCACGGCCTTTAATAGATATTGGGTTGTGAAAACATGGTATCTGATCCATCGGTTCACTTGGGTCTCACGAGTCATGAGCAAGTCTAGTAGAGTCTTGCGGATTGGTACGAATACGTCCATACATATCATCGAGAGGCTACAGGGCTGTTAGGAGCACTTCCTTTCTTGATTCCTCAACGTGGGTTTTGACTCCTTTGAGGCTTATGCTTTTATTTCTTTCCTATTCGATTTTATACTACGTGGAGCACTAGCAATAAATTGTGAATTGAGGAATTGTAATGGTACTAGAGATATGGTGCAGGATGTTTCTCCCTGCGTAATTGATTAGGCTAGTATCGTCGCCTTGCGGAAGGATGTTCTGTCATTTCAAATCAGTATCAGTATTGCCTATGGTTTTGATATTTGGCACAGATTATTATGAAAATTCGTGCATTGCTATCGAATATTGTTGGTGTAATGGTATGGTGCTTATTTATAGATCAAGACAGTAAATGACTTGATAGGAAGATTCTTTAGCTCATGACTTAGAGGTTCAACAATTAGTTCTGGCGAAGGAAAGATAATCGGGCTATGAATGCTCAGGTTTGGATTGATGGAGTAATGAGACTTGGTATTTTCGAGCGTGGTGGAGTTTTCATCTGTGATGTGGTGTCATCATCCTTGTTGAATGTGTTAAGTTCGTAGGTGTTATGGTCTTTTTCAATTCGACTTTGGGGCATAGTATTATGAAAGGGTATCGGGGAAAAGTGGTCGTCAGAGGTCACAGCGTGTTGTGGTTCAGAATAGAATCGGTGTTCCTAATATTGACGGCTCAAGGAAGATGGTCTTCGGAGAGTTTTAGAACTGGTAGAGATTTGTTGGTTCAAATATTATAGATAGATTTTGATTTAAGGTGACAACTGGCATTTATGAGGAAGGACAAGTGTCTTACGGTGGTTAAATTTCTATAAGGCCAAGTATGCGAAACAGAGGTCGAGTAGTTGCTTAAAGGAGAGGTTTTAACTAAAGTGGGAGAGTGACAGAGTAGCATATGGGTTCAGTGGTAGGTAGCTACATGCCCTGAGGAAAATTGAGACTGATTTGGGATTCATGGTGGATAGTTACTAGGTCTACAGATAATTTTGAATATTGGCTACTATACGGAGGAAGGTTGGATACGACGGAAAGGGGTTTCTTGATATTAATAAGGATACAAATTTAATTTGGATTGAAATGCATTGTCGCACTTTTAGTTTATGTCAATAGAGAGTGAACGGACTTGTACAGCTGGTGAGTGAGCATGGGCTCAGGATGGTTTATTGGTTCCATAGTAATTGTACTCAGTGTCGCATTGTTGGAAGATGTCGGCATACAATTTCCACATATGGGTTATCTCCTGTGAGCAGGTTAACGGTTGCATGGTGTAGACGAAGCTTCTACAAAGAATTCTATTGTCTATCCAGTAAGAGGTCAGATATGTAAATATGGCTAGTAATTCAGAGTGTTCATGAAATGGTTAACAGAAAGATTTCAAGAAATTTGGCGGGGTAATTGTGAAAGATCATGTTAGTGAGGAATAAATAATCTTGATGGATTCCAGGGTTATGAAATGGTAGCTTCAAGCTAAGTGGGAGAGCTCCAGGACCTACGATTGGATTGAACGGTTGTCTACTTGTGAGGTTTCTGGTTATCCGTATATTGGTGGTTATTACGACGAAGGAAATAAAATATTATTAGTATTTCTAGAAAAGGATTTGGGTCAAAGTGTGCTATAATTGGCCTTATCGATTCATGTTCAGTTCATGAAGACTTAGAGATTCTGCTTCGGGTGGGAGTAATGCAAAAGGGAAAAGAATTCAGTCGGGTGCTTCTTTAAGAAGGTGTTCATCTGCGAGCAGCGCCTTGGAGGTCGTATTTGGGAACAAGTCAGAGTTAGTGACTCTCAATAATATCCTAGTGGGTTCAAAAATTTAAGTGTGGTGCCTAAGGATTTTGAGTCCGTGGTATGATTTAGTATTGAGCTTTTGCAGCGGACTGTGAAAGGCGCTTGGAGTGTTCTATGTTATCTTCGGTCTGTGGTATAGCACTGGGGGAGTGGGCCAATATAACTTTGGATTCATGGAGGAATTATCTTAATGGGTGTACCAATTGAAGATGTGAATATGCGCACAAAGAGGGTATGAGATGGTTCGTGGGTTTTGAGATAACATGGTCTCGTAAAATAAGGTCACTCACGATGAGTCCGGATCTGGGTTTGTTCTATTTTGAATAGAGTTATTATCATTCCTAAGGCAAGTCCAGAGTAAATGAGAAGAAGTCGGATCGGTTATCAATGGTTGAATTGGCATAATGGTAGCAATGATCAGTTCCTTCAGCGTGTTAAATTACGCATGTAATTTGTGGCGATAAATGCGAGGCTTGACGGTCGCCGTAATTAATTTTATTTGGATGCATTCGAGTAGTATGGCCTGTTACATATAGATAGATCTCAGAAAGATTATGGTGGTTTAGACCACTACTTGAGGATTGTAATTTCTGCGGTTATGGGAATTCGGTCGCATGTTACAATGGTACTCCTGAAATGAGTGAAGTGAAAGGTTGCTATATCATGGAGTGTTTATTCTCTTAGAGGGTCAGGAGTTGCGATGGAGTTCTTGTACTCTAACGTATTGGTATGTTAGGTGCAATGAGCGGCATGGGTTGACCCGTATGTGACTTTTATGATATCGAGGTCGGAATGCTATTCTGAGAGTTGGAACAGCATCATCATGTCATTTGAGACTTTTCTGCAAAATTTGGCATCATTCCGGGTTGATTTGATAGGTTTCGGCACGAGTTTTAGAAGTTGGAAGATTTGAAAGTTCATAAGTTCGATTCATGGTGCGATTTGTAGTATCGGCATTGTTTGATGTGGTTCAAGACCTCGAGCGAGTCTGTGCTAGGTCATAGAACTTCCTTATGTGTTTAGACGGGGCCTCAAGTGTGCCACGTAATATTTTCCCTTATTCTTAAATTGTTTTTTATGTCTTCTGGTATCCTCCTACGTGATCGCGATCGCGAAGCTCCCCTCGCATTCGCGAAGTGTTAATACGGACCACCTCGAAATCCTTATTCACGTTCGCGCTCAATCTTTTGCCTTCATGAAGGTTTGATTTTTCCTTCATCGCGTTCGCGATTAGCCACCCGCGTTCACATAGGTTTTGTTCCTTGTACTTCACATTCGCACTCCTTCCTCACGTTCGCGAAGGGTTTTTCTGGATAGCCTCACTTTCCTACTCCAAGAACGGGATCCCTTCTTCGCATTCACGATGCTTTAACATCTGGGCAGAATATAAGTTTTCCAAATCGAGGGCCAGGCCATTTTTATCATATTTTTACTAATAGAGCTCAGTTTTGAGCGATTCTTTGTGGGTTTGTCAAGAAAATCGATTGGGTAAGTATTACCTAGAATTGAATATATTCCATGATTTTATCTTTTTTTTTATCATTTAATTTATGTTTTGAGTTGAGAAAAATGGTGATTTTTGAAGAATGTTTTCAAAATAAAAAATCATGATTTGAATGGATGGTATCGAAAATTTATAATTTTTGTATGGTCAAACTCGTATTGGAATGGGTTTCAGGTTTTATTAAAAAAAATTGGGTTCCGAGGTGTAGGCCCGGGGGTCGACTTTTGAACCGATTTTTGGATTTTGTTAAAGATTGAGACTTTATGATCCGGAATAGTTTCTTATGAGTTTTATATGTGCTTTGAAGTTATTTTAGTTAAAGTTGAGATGTCTTGAGGTCTTTTCACCTGAAAAGTTCATTTTAGAGTATCGATTTGTCTTCTTTGAGGAAAGTATCTTGCCTAACCTTGTGTGGGGGATTTCCCCTTAGGATTTGAGTCTTCTATGTTAATTGTAATCTGTGTACGCGAGGAGACGAGTGCGTGCTCGGACTTATTTGTGGGAAGTTGGACTTTTAGGGTTCTTAGGTCCTTATATTCACTGAGTATGAAGTTTTTCTTAATATGATTGAGTCTCCTAGTTACTGGATTCACCTCTCCATGCTTTAATTGGAATTGATTGCTTTATGATTCACTCTAATTTCTTATTTGACTTAACTGAAGATTTTTACCTCACCTATTGTCATGCTATCTTTTCATAACTGCTTGTGTTATTTGGGAATCATTATTATCTCTCCTGAAATTTTTTAGTCTTAATTAAAATTATGATTATGTTTCCTCTACCTATCCTTAATTGAAATTGTTTTTCATTTTCGTAATTGCCCAACCTTAAAAGAAGTTTAGACATCCTATATTTAGTTGATATGTCCTTATTTAGAATTGTTCGATTCGTGTTAGCTCCATCATTGTTGTTGAACTGTTTATTGTGGGATCATTGTTACATGTTATTCTTTTCCTTGTTGATCTGTTCAGATTACGCTTAGTATTCTCTACTTTGGTTATTCCTTGTGAGCTAGTTCTATCGTTTCTTGTGATCTAAAGTTATTTAGTTGGTTTACTTGTCGCACTCTTGTATTTATTGTCATTGTTGTTATTGTACCTGTTATTGTGATGCATGAGGTTTCTACCGTGCAGTTACTATTATTGTGATGCATGAGAATTCTATCGTGCGAGTGTTATTGGGATTGCATAAGGTTTCTGCCGTGTCGTTATTTTTATTGATATTTGCACATGCAGCATGAAAAAGAGGGATATTTATATATGTGGGCTGCGCATGTGGCGAGACAAGGTGGGAACGTTATAATGAACGTGCGGCGAGACAAGGTGGGCACTTACTATATTAATATTTCACATTTGGCTAGACAAGGTGGGCCATATCAGAGATTTGATTAGTGATGATTTGTGATGGACTGGGGGCATTCTTGTTGTTGATATTTGTGTAGCGGTACACTGATCTGTGTGAGCTTTATCTTGTGAATGTTGTGAGGAAACATTCTACGTGTTGATCGCTCTTTTTCTTCTGCTTACTAGCTGGTCCGAATAATGTTAGGACACTTGCACAAGCATACATATAGTTAAACACCCTTATCGGATAAGAGGTCTTCTTGATATTTTTTAGCATAGATGCACACCTTTTTTTACTTGTCGTATATGTGAGAGTGGCTTTATTTGGCATGTGAGTTCTCGCCATGATTATGACATGTGATGAGGGCACAAGATGCCAAGTGTTAGGGTTCAGGTATTGAGACCCATGAGTTGTAATTTTTCCTAGGGTTCAGTACTTCATAGAGTTTGTTGACTAAGACCTTATGTGAAAACTGCCATTGTTGCTGAGTTATTACTTGTCCTTGTTGTATCTGTGATTTCGGATTTAGGTTGTATTTCCGTGCACTCTTGTGTGTCATTATTTTGGTGTTCCATTGATACTTGTTGTTTCCTTCCATATTGAAATTACTGTATTGTTAGCCGTATTGCATAGTATTTATATAGATATCATATTATGTTGTTCGTATACTTATACTTGTTCAGTTTGTTTGAAGAATATGTGTCTTGATTGTTCCTCTATAACGACCTAGCTGGTCGTTTCATGATTTATAGCCCTATTTTTTCCATTTCTGCTTCCTCATATGTTGTTCGGCTGTATTTTATCGTATCGTGTCGGTTGTTTTATAGTCGGAGTGGTCTTGGAGTGGAATGAGACACTTAGTCTCTTATTTAGCAGCTTAAGTTGGAAAAGTCAACCGAATGTTGACTTATGTGTAGAAGATCTCGGATGTGAATTTTGATTGTTTGGATAGCCTCTTTAGGTGATTGTTGACTTAGGAGCATGTTCGTAATGTAATTTGGAGATCCGTGGTAGATTTAGTCTTGAATTGGCGAAATTGGAAATTTGGCATTTTTTGGTCGGTATTGGAAATCTTGATATCGGGTTCAGAATAGAATTCCGGAAATTGGAGTACGTCTGTTATGTCATATGTCACGTGTTTGCAAAATTTCAGGTCATTCGGATAAGGTTTGATAGGTTTCGCCATTTTTTTGCGGAATTCGGAAGTTTGGAAATCCTTAGGCTTGAATCCGAGGGTGATTTGGTGTTTTGTTGTTGTTTTGAGTGTTCCGAAGGTTTGAATAAGTTTGAATAGTGGTATATGACTTCTTGGTACTTTTGGTTGAGGTCTCGAGGGCCTTGGGATAAATTTGGGTGGTTGATGGAAAGATTGGCATTGAGTTGGTGCTACTGAAAATTGATGCTTCTGTCATATTCGCACCTGCGGATTGGGAACCGCTTGTGCGAGGTCAGCAGATGTGGTATGGAGATCACATATGCGTAATTTGGCCATCAGGAGAAGAACCACAGATGCGGTGTATTGGACGCATGTGCGGTACTGCAGGTGCAGTGCCTGGGGCGCGGATGCGGTCCTCGGTGCTTAACTAGAAACCAAAGGTGTGGTTGGTTGGACCGCAGAAGTGGTTGCACAGGTGTGAGATTAGGACTGCAAATGCGGAAGTTCTGGGTAGAAAGTATATAAGATCTCCTTCGCGAAATTCAGTTCATCTTTCACCTTTTAGGACGAGTTTGGAGCTTAGAGCTATGATTTGAAGAGAGAATCGAGAGGTATCGGTGACGTAAGTTACTTGGGCTTTATATTTTGTGTTTTTGATGATTTTTCCACTACTTAATTAATGATATTAGAGGGGGAATTGGGGTGAAGTTGAAGGGTTAGGGCTTGATTTTTGAAGAGTTTTGATTGAGGATTTGAGGGATCATTTGAGGTCCGATTTTGATTATTTTAGTATGTATAGACTCGGGAGTGAAAGAAATTTCTAGTTTAGTGATTTTTGTTGGATTTTGAGATGTGGGCCTGGGGGCCGGATTTGAGTCAAATTTGGGATTTTTGGGTCTAATTTGATTATTTTCGTGTGGAATTCATTCCTTTAATATTGATGATAATATCCTTATTTTGGTTAGATTCGGAGCATTTGGAGGCTGAGTTGAGAGGCAAGGGCATCGCGGGTTAGAGTTTTGTCTAGTTTAAGGTAATTAAGAATTGTAAATCTTGGCGTGAGGGTATGAAACCCAGAATTTTACATCGTTTCACTATTTTGAGGTGACGCTCATGCTAGATGACGAGCGTGAGGACGTGCACTGTTAGGGATTGTGACTTGGTTCGTCCGTAGCAACTATTAAGTTGCTTATTTGACTGAAAATATTTGATACTTATATGTTTTGGGAAGTATTACTATGTTTTGGGCTGAATGCCATATTTGGGCCTAAAAATGATATTTTGGGCTGAGCTCCCTATTTTACTATTAGACCGAGTGGCTTGAGAGATTTCTAATTAAGTGAGGCCGATGGCTTGTATTGTGAGGATATCATGGGATCGGGTTGCGCACTGCAGCATGTTATACAGATTTATGATATATGAGAGGCTAAGTGAATGATGGATTATGCCACGAGGTGGCTTGCTATATCGTTTAGTCTGTAGGGGTCCCTCCAGAGTCTGTACACCCCCACTGAGCGCGGCTACCCTGAGTGAGTGATATGATATTGCCCGAGGGGCTCTTCTTGATTCATGTTGTTCCCGAGGGTCTAATTACAAGCGATTTTAAGGTTATTTAAGAGGGGTGGTTTATGATACATGTTTTGCCCGAGGGTCTATTTATGATTTTCATCAGTTTTACTATAAACGTCATTGAACCTCTGTTGAAACTATTGGAAAAATATCTTCAAAGAATTTTTACTAAAATTAGATTTTTAACGAGATGATTTGATTTTTATATTGTTTGAAAGCATATTGTACTTACTGTGATTTTATGACGTGGATTTATTTGTTTCTTACTGCTCAGTCCATATTTACTTTTATTACTTACTGAGTTGGCGTACTCACATTACTCCCTACACCTTGTGTGCAGATCCAGGAGTTGCGGGTCATGAGAGCGAGCACTGATCTTTCATCCATTGTAGATATTCGTAGCTGCATGGCGATCGCAACCTTGCTTTTCTCCCTCTTATCTTTCTTAGACTATATTAGTATTTTCTAAACTCTAATAGTCTTAGTTGTATTCAGACAATCCTTAGTAGATGCTTGTGACTTGTGACACCCCGATGTCTGGCCTTTGTTCTTTCTGCACTTGTTATTTAGACTTATGCTGTGAAATTTTATTAATTAATAGTTAAAACATTTTTATTATGAAATATCAATTTGTTTTGTGTTTGTGTCGGCTGGCCTAGTTTAATGATAGGCGCCATCACGACCAGGCTAGTTTTGGGGTCGTGACATCCTCGTCAATACTCAACCGAGGTTAGTCATGATACTTATTGTGCACCGCTGTGGTGTGCTCATTGTACATTTTGTACAGATATAGGTATTGGATCGCTAAAGCAGTGCGGACCATTACTAGGAGACTCAAGGTAAATCTATTGTTGCATTCGCACGCTTCGAAGTTACCTTCATATTTTTTTGTATACACACTATTTTACTTATTTCCAAGCAGTAGTATTTACCAATTGTAGTAGACTCTATTGAGCTTATGACTTGTACTACCGGTTTTAGAAAATTGTAAGTCTTTATAAAGATTCCTATATCGAGACTCGTAGATTTTCTTATTATTGTTATTATTCAGTGAATGTTAGGCTTGCCTAGTCCCTAAGACTAGGTGCCATCACAATACCCAACGGAGAAGAAAGTAGATCGTGACAAGTTGGTATCAGAGCTCAAGGTTCATAGGTGCTATGACTCATAAGAGAGTTTAGTAGAGTCTTACTGATTAGTACGGGGACACCTGTACTTATCTTTGAGAGGCTACGGAACTATTCGGACAATATCACTTCTTTCATCCCTATCGTGCGAGCTTATTGATCTCGGAGTTTGAACTTTTATCATCCCATTCTATCTTAGATAGTGAGGACACGAGCTGCTGTGACGCTGCCCTAGGAGCAGCTGTCGCTAGAGACAGAGGCAGAGGTCGATGAGGAGTACGTGCCGTAGCTAGAGAACCTACTAGGGCAGCAGTTAAGGAGCCGCCAGTATCTAACTAGGGGGCAGGTACCGGAGGTGCCTGCTGCTATCCCCAGACATCAGGAGACTTTAGAACAGTTCCTAAGCACGTTTGGTACATTGGTTCAGGATGGGTTGATTCAGGTTGCACCAGCTACTTCATAGACTGGGGGAGGGACTTAGAGTCCCTCCTCCCACACTTCAGAGCAACGAGTTCACGTTGGTCAGGTTCCAGGCATCATGGAGACATAGCCTGTGGTTCCAGTTCAGCCCGTGTAGGGAAACAGCATCTGAGGAAGAGCAACTTAGACTTGCAAGGTTCAAGAAATATGACCCTCCTACATTTAGTGGTTTGGCTTCAGAGAGTGCATAGGGTTTTTTGGAGGAGTGTCATCGCATTCTCTGCACTATGGGTATTGTTGAGACAAGTGGGGTTGTTTTACTACGTTCCAGCTTAAGGCAGCAGCTTATCAGTGGTGGAAGGCATATGATTTGGGTAGCCCAGCCGATGCAGCTTCACTTTCATAGGTTTAGTTTTCAGAGATGTTCCTGAGAGAGTTTGTACCTCGATCCCTTTGGGATGCATGGAACGCGTAGTTTGAGCAGCTGCGCTAGGGCACTATGTCAGTATCAGAGTATGCCATCATATTCAATGGTTTGGCCAGACATGCATCTGCCTTGGTCGCTACAGTTAGAGAGTGTGTTTGTAAATTCATTGAAGGGATTAGGCATGATATTCGGTTCAGCATGGCTCATGAATTGGATTCAGATGCTCTATTTCAGCAGGTGGTAGGGATCGCTTGCCGATTAGAGGGCATATGGGACCGGGAGCAAATGGACAGGCGAGGCCAAGAGAGAGAGGGAAGATGAGATTAAGAGATAGTGTAAAGAGAGATGAGGAGGCCTCGTAGGCCAGAAAGATCTATTGGTCCTTATTTTCGAGGTAGGGCGTGACATGGTAGAGGTTTTGTGGGTCAGCCAGTCCAATTTGCACTTTAGGCTAGGGTGTTGATGGATGTGAGAGTACCCATATCGCACAGATCCCACAGCCACATCAGTAGAGAGGTTATTTTGAGTGTGGAGTTACGAGCCACATGGTGAGAGATTGTCCCAGACTTCGGGCAGATGTGTCAAAATGGGGTATTCAAGCAAGTATAGGGGGCCCAAGAGGGGGAGACCCAACATGTTGATGTGGTTCATATGTTAGGCTTGAGGCCATTGCGCTAGATGATGCTATATAGGTATGGTTTTGGTTACTTATAGAGGAGCATCATCCGTATTTTATTATAGTTCTATTTCTCGGGGCAAGTTCCCCTATTTGTTTCTCCACCTATGGGTGAGTTCATGACTTAGTATTTTGTTTACATGTTTTCCCTTTTGGGAGATTCTATGGGTGGTACCCCGTGTCTATCATTTTTTTCTTATTCATCATTGAGAGTTACGAGGCCATTAGTAAATTCGTGTTGTCCATTATGGTAGGCTTGATGCGATTCATGACTATATTGGTTACGAGTTGTGATTTTTATGCTCCATCGGTGTGGGAGCCAATACGTATTGTAATTGTATTGATGGGATTGATCTAGTGGAAGGTTCCAGTTGGTTTAATGTACATCCTACTTGTGATAGAGTCGAGGGTGGGACCCTCATGATTTTATGTGATTTGATGTGTTCGAACCGGGCTGTGTACCGCATTGGAAGTTATATTAGGATGTGATCCTTATGATTTGTTTATATGCTTTAATTCTTTCCTTCTTATATTTTTTCGTACGATAGTACTGATAAGAGTTGTGCCTGTCGGCCTTGTTTGATATTTCTCTTATGTGTTTCTCTTTACATATTTAGTCATTTTTGCTCTGTGCTTCTTATTTTAGCTTGTGGTGTGTGTGCCCGGTAGTTTTAGTTGTGACTTGTTGATCTGGGTGTATGGTTATGAGGTCTTCGTATTCCTTGCATCATCTTTCGTGTTGTGGAGGTTTGAAACGGGTTCCTATTTGATATGAGGCTAATTGCCTGTGCTGGATTTGATTTGGGCAGCTATTGTGATCAGAAATTTTATTATAGGCCTATGTATGGTGTGTTATGTTGTGTGGTTGTACCTGGTGGGTGTAGGCATGAGTTGTTGCAACTGATTGAGACTGAATCAGGTCTTTTGTAAATGGATGGAAGGTGAGAATCTTTGTTATAAGGCTTATCGGTGTTGATAGAAAGGCTAGTTCACAGTTGAGATGGTGTCGTCAGGTTTACGTGGATTGGTGTGACGTAGGATACCCCGCGGGTGTATGTTGGAAGTGTGTATTCAGTAAATTCATGACATCGAGTCAAATCTTGGCACGTTCGAGGACGAACATTTGTTTAAGAGGGGGAGGATGTAACGACCTGCCCGGTCATTTTAAGAGTTTAAACTCCATTCAACGGCGCAAGGTCTTGAACAACTTCATATTATGTGTATCGACTTGTGTGCATTGTTTAATTTAGTTACCGGATGATTCAGAGTCGAATTGGATAATGGAATCTAGTTTTGGAAGCTTAAGGGTGAGAATTTGACTGGAATGTGACTTATATGAAAACGGCTACGGAATGGGTTTTGGATTTATTTCAACAGCTTCGCATGGTGATTTGGGACTTAGGCAAACATCCGAATTCGGATTTGGAGGTTCGTAGGTAATTTGAGGTATTTCGGCGAAAGTTGAAAAAGTTGAAGTTTGGAAAATGGAGAAGTTTGACCCATAGTTGAATTTTGAAATATCAGGGTTGGAATGAGATTTCGAGAGTTGGTACAACTCAGTCATTTCATTTGGGAATTTTCTGCAAAATTTGGCATCATTCCGGGTTGATTTGATAGGTTTCGGCACGAGTTTTAGAAGTTGGAAGATTTGAAACTTCATAAGTTTGATTCTTGGTGCGATTTGTAGTTTTGGCATTGTTTGAAGTGGTTCGAGACCTCGAACGAGTCCGTGTTAGGTTATATAACTTGTTTGTGTGTTTAGATGGGGTCCCGGGGGCCTCGGGTGTGTTCCGGGTGGGCTCGGATCATTTTCCCTTATTTTTCAATTGTTGTTTCTGTCTTCTGGTATCCTTCTTCGCGATCGCGAACTTCCCCTCGCGTTTGCAAAGTATTACTGCTGGCCACCTCGAAATCCTTCTTCGCGTTTGCATTCAACCTCTCACGTTTGCGAAGTGTTGTTTTTCCCTTTGTCGCGTTCGCGTAGGTTCCATTCCTTGTTCGTCGCGTTCGCAGTCCTTCTCGCATTTGCGAAGGGTTTTCTGGACAACCTCACTTTCCTTCTCCGCGAATGCGAGCCCTTCTCCGCGTTCGTGTTGCTTTAACATCTGGGCAGAATATAAGTTTTCCAAATCGTTATCATATTTTGACTTGTATAGCTCAGTTTTGAGCGATTCTTTGTGGGGTTTTCAAGCAAACCAATTGGCTAACTATTCTTCACCTAGAATTGAATATATTCCATGATTTTATATTTATTTTTAGTATTTTATTTGTGTTTTGAGTTGAGAAAAATGGTTGTTTTTTAAAGAAAGTTTTCAAAATGAAAAATCATGATTTGAATGGCGAAATGGTATCAGAATTTCATAATTTTTGTATGGTTGAAATTATATCGGAATGGGTGTTCGGGTTTTGTAAAATTTGTCAGGTTCCGAGGTGCGGGCCTGGGGGCCGTCTTTCGAACTAATTTTTGGATTTTGCTAAATATTGAGACTTTATGATCCGGAATAGTTTCTTATCAGTTTTGCTTGTGCTTTGAAGTTATTTTGGTTAAAGTTGAGCCGTCGGAGGTCTTTTCACCCGAGAAGTTCATTTTAGAGTATTGGTTTGTCTCCTTTGAGATAAGTATCTTGACTAATCTTGTGTGGGGAATTTTGCTTTAGGATTTGAGTCTTCTATGTTGATTCTAATCCGTGTACGCGAGGTGACGAATGTGTGCTCGGACATTTTTGTGGAAAGTTGACCTTTCAGGGTTCTTAGGTCCTTATACTCACTGAGTATGAAGTTCTTCTTGATATGATTGAATTTCCTATTTACTATATTCACCTCTACATGCTTTAATTGAAATTGATTTCTTTATGATTCACTCTTATTGCTTATTTGACTCTTATTTGACTTAACTGGATATTTTTACCTCTCCTACTGTCATGCTATCTTTTCATAACTGATTGTCTTATTTGCAAATTATTATTATCTCTCCTGAAATTATTTAGTCTTAATTGAAGTTTTGATTATCTTTCCTCTGTCTATCCTTAATTGAAATTATTGTATATTTTCGTAATTGCCAATCCTTAAAGAAGTTTAGACATCCTATATTTAGTTGACATTACCTTATTTGGTATTGTTCGATTCATGTTAGCTCCTTTGTTGTTGTTGAACTATATATTGTGGGATCGCTGTTACACATTATTCTTTTCCTTGTTGAGTTATTCGGATTATGCCTAGCATTCTCTACAATGGTTATGCCTGGTGAGCTAGTTCTACTGTTTCTTGTGATCTAAAGATGTTGAGTTTATTAACTTACCGCACTCTTGTATTTATTGTCATTGTTGATATTCTACATGTTATTGTGATGCACGAGATTTCTGTCGTGCGATTGTTATTATTGTGATGCAGGAGGTTCCTATGTGAATGTGTTATTGGGGTTGCACGAGGTTTCTGCCATGTCGTTGTTTCTAATTTATATTTACAGATGCGGCGTGACAAGGCGGGATATTTATATATGTGGGTTGCGCATGTGGTGAGACAAGGTGAAAACAATATAATGCATGTGTGGCGAGACAAGGTGGGACTTACTATATTATTATTGCACGCGTGGCGAGACAAGGTGGGTCATGTCAGGGATTTGATTTGTGGTGATTTGTGATGGCTTGGGGGAATTCGTGTTATTGATATTTGTGTAGCGGTATTCTTATCTGTGTGAGCTTTATCTTGTGAAAGTTGTGACGAAACATTTTACGTGTTGACCGTTCTTTTCCTTCTGCATACTAGCTGGTATGAATCATGTTACGACACTTCCACAATCATACACGTAGTTAAACACCCTTATCGTATAAGAGGTCTTCTTGATATTGTTAAGTATAGATGCACACACTTGTTTACTCGCCGTATTTGTACGAGTGGCTCTATTTGGCACGTGATTGTCAGCATTATTTTGAGGTGTGATGAGGGCACAGGATGCCAAGTGTTAGGGTTCAGGTACTGAGACCCGTGAGTTGTAATTTGTCCTAGGGTTATGTACTTCATGGCGTTTGTTGACTAAGACCTGATGTGAAAACTACCGTAGCTGCTGAGTTATTACTTGTCCTTGTTATATCTGTGATTTCAAATTTGGGTTGTGTTTTCGCGCACCCTTCCGTGTCATTATTTGATATTCCATTGATACTTGTATTGAAATTGTTGTATTGTTAGCTGTATCGCATAGTCCTTACGTAGATACCATATTATGAGGTTCCTTCACTTATACTTATTCATTTTATTAGACCAGTAGGTGTTTTGACTATTCCTCGTTACTACTTCACCGAGATTATTCTTGATACTTACTGGGCACCATTATGGTCTGCTCAGTCTACACTTCTGTATATTTTTATACAGATCCAGGTATTAGATTGCTAATAGCAGTGCGGACCGTTGCTGAGGAGACTCAAGGTAAACCTGCTGCTGCGTTCGCAAGCTTCGAAGTCACCTTCCTATTTTTTTGTATTCACACTGTTTTACTTATTTTCAAGCAGTTGTATTTAGAAGTTGTAGTAAACTCTATAGAGCTAATGACTTGTACTACCGATTTTGAAAAATTGTAAGTTTTTGTAATGATTCCTATATCGAGGTTGTTAGATTTTATCTATTATTGTTGTTATTTAGTAAATGTTAAGCTTACCTAATCCCTAAGACTAGGTGTCATCACGATACCCAACATAGGAAAAAATTAGGTCGTGATATTTATATTTCGGACAGATCCTGTATTTTATTTTATTTTTCTCCCTAGTTGATGCTCATGCACTTGTGACACCGGGTTTTGGGAGTGATTATGGGTTTAGTATTTTAGTTGCAAAAATATTATCATTTACTCTGTCGGTTCTATATTTTACTATTTAATTGAAGGAAATTACGATTTCAAAATACAAACATGAGTAATCAATTTAATTAATTATTGTTGGTTTGTCTGACTGCGATGTTAGATATCATCACGATCTTTAATGGATTTTGAATCGTGACATTTCACACCCAACATATATACAAACGATCATTACAGGTGTCAAAAATGAGTCACTTGGAGAACAAAAGTTTTTTCTGCCCATTCATCCTTTTATCATATATTTTTGTAACTATATAAATCCTAAAATTTATATTACTTCCAATTATGATCTTCATATTCTCAACTGCCTCGCCAATAATTCTAGTCCTTTAGAAATACCAATCCAAAGATGACGATTTAATTTTACGGCATCATATAATTTCAGCAAATTATAACAACAATTGGACTTTTCATGAACATTTTTTTAGTGGTACGTTGTTCTTTCGTCATTTTTGGTGGAACGAAAAGGAGAATACATTTGATGTTTATAGGAAAAGTTTGAAGAAATTGTGAACATATAGAAAACGGATTTGTTAACAATGACCGTTATGAATAGTCTAGAGGTGTACAAAGAAACCGACAAACCATACCAAACCGATAATTCGAGTCAAACCGAGAAAAAAAACCCGACTATGGGTTGGTTTGATTTGGTTTGGTGTTGGAAAAAAAAACCCGACCATAATTGGTTTGGTTTGGTT
>MU698396.1:25719-87444 GCA_026770625.1 Nicotiana glauca
TATTTAATACTCCCTTATTTTAGCATGATTTAGTAATCTTAGATTATGTTTATTTTTATTATGGCTTTTTAATTAGCAATATTTATATTACATAATTTTATTGTCTTTATTGTTGAATATTTTAGGATAATGCCATGACATATCATATTTTTTATTATTTTCTTGGAAAATACTTTATATAGTTGTATCTTACTAGGACTAAAGAAATATTTTGACCATAATTTATATGTTTTGTTCTACGAAAATTTTACGGGAAAAAAACCCGAAAAAACCCGAATAACCCGAAAACCCGAAAAAAATCGAGAGTGAAAACCCCGAGTTTTCTTGGTTTGGTTTGGTCTTTAGATTTAATAATCCGACACAATTAATTTAATTTAGTAATTGTAAAGTCCGAACCAATCCGACCTACGTACACGCCTAAATTGAATACTATTGGAGGTACAAGAGGATGGAATTCTACTTTGGGCCTCACCTTTCACCTGTGAAATTACATGATTGGCAATTAAACACACCCATCTCCTCTAATTTTTATTATATACCCTATATTTTCTAGATAATTGGTTTTCTTATTAATTATTAATCCAAGTTTAATAGCTTGTGTTTCCATATATATAACTACTCCCTCCGTTTCAAATTAGATATGATACTTTCCTATTTAGTCTGTTCCAAAATAAATGTCGCATTTCTAAATTTGTAAATAATTCAACTTTAAACTCTTCATTTTACTCATTTTACTCTTAATGAGAATATTTTATAATCACACAAAAGTCATTACCCCACAAAATTTTTACCATTTAAGCTTTTAAGACCACAAGTTTCGAAAGTATTTTTTTTCTTAAACTTCGTGCCGACTCAAATTACCTAATCTAAATTGGAAAGGAAGGAGTATATTTTTGGTGTTTTGATTGCCGTAAATCTAATATAAGTTGTGTTAGTAAACTGTATTTGTAAACTAATTCTGAAAAAATAAAGCAGAATAATATATAAACAGAAAATGTAAAGAGATAGAAATCAATCCGAACCCATTGAATTCACAGTATTTCCTTACGGAATTTAATCCCTTCCTAGTACCCAAGATTATGGATTATTTCCTCCCATGATAGAACGAATTGCACCCTATTATAGTGGTACTTCAAACACCAGTGTTTCAGCGAACTCAAAGTTCGGTAGCAAATCACACTTAGTGTTGCTTTGTTTTATGTTAAAAGTATGCAGAAGGAGGAGGAGAAACTCAAAAAATCGTATTAAAATTCTGAGCAGAATAGCCTTGTATTTATAGTCAAAGTTGTGCTGGAATCTGAAGAGGTGCAACTCTTCAGAATGGTTGTTTATGCAAAACGGCTACAGCATAAATGCTATAACATAAATGACTATTTACTCAACAATAAAGAGGGAAAATAAAGAGGAAAAATTGAAGAGGGTAGTTAATTTTCTGTTACCAAAACAGAAAAACGGATTGTATTTATTTTAATATTAATATTCTATTATTAAAATAATTATTTAAAAACATTTCTGTTAATATTTTACTATTAACAAATAAACTTGGTCCAAAAAATTAATCAATTAATTTGATCGAAGCCGAAGCCGAGCCGAGTGACAACGACGACGGCGCGAGGCTTGCCTTCTTCTCAACTTTTTAAGAGCTAGAAAAAGAGCAATTGCTTATATACCCATAAAAAACCTCTTCTTCTTCCAATATGAGACAACGTCCCTTTGCCAAGGAGAGAAACTTAAAATTTCACTTAAAATTTTCATTACTTTCCATTTTTCATTCACCCTCTTTTAACTAATTAATATTCTTAAATACATAAAACCCCATCAAGTTGTTCACAAACCAAAAGCTAATTGGAGCACCTTATATTGATGCCCAACAGACTTCTTTCATTTATTTTTCCGTATCCTCCTTGACATACACGTGTTAATTAGTTTCAGCTTACGTTATAGCCTGTTTGGTCAAGTTAATTTTGGTCAAAAGTAATTTTTTTTGTTAATCAAAAGTAATTTTTTTTTGGTCAAAAATAATTTTTTTCAAAAGTTAAAGATGTTTGACCAAATTTTTAAAGAGAGAAAAGTACTTTGCTTTTCACAAAAAATGCTTTTGCCGGAAAACACATTTCAAATGAGCTGATTTTACAAACTTGGCCTAACATGCGCGCTATTACTTCAAAAAGTTCTGATAAGAGAAGCCGTTATACATGTTATGGCCGTGAATGAAACTGTTTAATTAGCAACATCCGCAGGTTAAAACTTCAAACAATATCTCCATTACGCAGATAATATGAATTATCAAGTGCACAAATAACCAAGAAAACAAAATTCTATGATCTAAAGAATGTGTGCTTAAAATAGTTCAACATTTTTGCACTTCACTGTCTACATTTTTTCTATATAATTAAAAGCTAAGGTCATACATTTTCATATGCAATTAGCAAAATCAATTATGTGCTTTGTTTAAGGTCATTGCTCGTTCTTTCACTTGAAGAAGTAAGACTCCATTTTTAATCTTGGCAAAGATTCTTAATTTTGGCATACACTGAACAGACTAGCTAGCTTTTCAACTGTTTCAAAGAAAAACATATTTTTTAAAATAAGAAAAATGTGGTAAAATTGAGCTTTTTCATATTTCCTAAGACGTAAAAGAAAAGAAGCAGAATGCACTGACAAAATGGTCATATAGATCAAATCATTCAAGGTCTTCAACAACGCGCAGTTAAGATATACTACTATATTTACATATTCGGAAAACGATTTTAAACTTTTTAAATCATGCATACATGATAGTATTTGATTGAAAAGTGTTAGGTCATTTTACAAACTAATTAAATAAGAAGGTTTGAGGTAAATTCTAACCAAAGATAATTCTCATAGATCTGAGATAGAGGATAAAAACAAGTAAGCATAGCTGAACATGAAATTTAACCATAGCCATAGTTGAATCCCGTAATATAAGAAAAGGATGGTGATTTACATAATATTGAATAATAAAGTAGAATACATAGAAATAAAGGGTCACCGATCTTTAACAAAGTTGACCCCCACACATTTGATATGATGAGACTAACGTTGTATATTGAAGATCTGAGTTTCCTTGCTTCTTTCTCTTTATAGAAAAGAAGAAGATCCTTCTTCTCTGAAGATATGTCTCTGTCTGAGTTTTTCTCAGCCCCCTCTCTTCCTCTTCTTACTTAGTTTATATATTAGGTATCCTTGTTTACCCAACGGTCTTTAACCATAGTACCTAAGCCATTTGATTATATCACTGATTGACCTTCTGAAAAGTCGTAACATCCAATTTGTCGTTCAAGAACTCCGAAAACACGACCTCGGCCTTGGCCGAGGTGCGTGTCGTTATAGGATTGCATGGATACGACTTCGGCCCAAGTGACCTTTTGCCACTCCTCTTCACGCGGATTCTCGTCGGGTCATTTGACCGTCCCTCCGCCTATTGGGGCCTTCTTTTAGCGAGCTCGATGGGCGGACACTGCCGATTTAAAAGTTGTAAGTTGGTTCCCCGCCCATGGAAGGCGAGGACTGACTTCAATAGCCCTGCTGGGGATGAGCCGAAACCTGTTCTTTCTATGATGGATGTTACGGTACTCACGGCATTCAAAGCCAAATGGGGAATTCCTGATCACATTGAACTAGTTCCGGTGGGTCGGGACATAGTGCACATACACCGCTTGTGCTACTGCGCATTTTATGCGTATCCATTTGTCATCGGATACACGCTTACCCTTCCCTCCTTGGCGGTGAACTTCTACCTCTTCTACGAGATGTGTCCGGCTCAACTCTCTCCATACATATACAAGCTCTTTCTTATGCTCATCAAGTACGTGGAGCTGGTCGTTCGGGAAATTTCTCTACAACATATGCTTCACCTCTTCGCTTGCCATTTTCATAGGGGCACGATGATTCACATGCGTCACCGAGGAACCAAAGGTTTGGTGGTGAAGATGGATGACAAGACCAACCGCCGCTTCTAGGAAAACTACTTCTATGTCTGTACGGAGCACATGGTGTCTAACCCCACTAGGTTCCCTGAGGCATGGAATTTCTCCGGTAGGTCTCCCTTTCCTTTTATTACACTATATTTTTTTAATATGGATATTGGTCGTCTCCCTTTAGTGATCTTCGAGTGTTTTCTGTTTCGGCAACTGAAAGGGTACCTCCTCTGCAAGTTGCCGATATTCGTGGATGGGTGAGCTCGATTCTGCCCCACACGATGGGGATTCATGAATTGGCGCCTTTCCACGAGAGGTTTTAGCGCAAGCCTTCTGCTGGTAAGTCGACTTATTTCGGTCGTAGTTGCTTTGTTCATTTCCTCGTTTTCTTCTTTATCTTATCTTTGTTTGATTGAATTTCTTGTGGGCTGGTCAAAGAGGAGCGATAAGGGCAAGGGCTCCTGCCCTTGCTTTCCGTCAATCGGTTTCCTCTCCCCGGCCCATACCAAGAGCAACTATGGACGAGGGAGGCCAAAGTGTGGTTGCTCGGCAGACCGCATCTATGACCGAACCTATTCATTTGGAGGTTACTCCTCGGCCGGAGACTCCAGTCCCTACAGTCCATTCTATGGGCAAACCATCTCGTGACTGTGGAGAAAATGCCCCGTCAAAGAGGCAGAGGATAGTATTGGAAGGGGTGTCTTTTGGTAAAACACCCTCGAGGGGAGACCTTGTTTTAGTGGTGCCTGAAACCGCCGGTGGTGCCAGCCTGGGTATGGAGGCGATGCCTATTACGGGCTCGGAAGAGGATGCTACAACAGGGGGACAGAGTTCTGAGGCTGACGCAACTATTTCGAGCGGCCCATCGACATCTCGGCCGGCCCATACCCCATCTTCGGCTAATAAGAGGTTGAAAGGCGTAGTGGTGGAGGATTATAAGTCCGATCTGACATCGATCCTGAGGACATGAGGATGTTCGAGGAAGGCTTTACCAGGGTCGATGTGAGGGCAGAAGGCCCTTCCCATGTGCTCAAAATTCCATCGGACTTTAATCTGTCGGAGGACACTGTGGACTTGGTACCCCAATTCGACCTTCTGTGCTCTGCTACCGAAAGTGGGTCTTTTCGGGAGATCAGCGATTGTAGTTTTTCACGCGGTGTTGCTGGGATGGCCTTGAGGATGAGTTTCCATTTACTATTTTCTTTCCTTTGTGCCATTTTCTTACGTTGATTCTTCCTCCCCTTTTTAGACTTACATGCTGGAGATTGAGAGTGCTCGTAGGGCCGAGATGCGGGACGAAGTCTTTCTGAAAATGGCCGTGAAGTATCGCCGGTATTGAAACAGATGCCATGAGATGCACGAGCAGATTAAGGCAAGTGCAGTAACACTGAATCTCTCAGGGAGGAGCTGGAGAAAAGGGAAGAGGATCTGATGCGGTCTATCCACAGATATAGCGAACTCGAGGAGATGCATAGCGCCAAAGACGAGGAGCTCAAGGTGGGCAAAGGGTTTGCAGCGAAATGCGAGGACCTTCAGGCGAAGGTGTTGTCTATGCGGGCCGAGCTTGAGAAGAATGCCACTAGACCCACCATTCTTGGTGCAGAGTGGACGGAGAAGGTGGCTAAGATAAAAATTAAGGTGGCCGAGTTGGAGAGATCCAAGGCAGCTCGAGTGGCGACTTTGGCGAGGGCGGCGGCGCTAGAAGACACTTTCCGCGTCCTCAGGTCTGAGCGGGAAGCTGAGAGGGCGATGGCCACACTGAGGGAAGCACGGCTCGAGGAGCAGATCGGTGAAATTGATCGGGATACTTCGAGCCTGGGAGACCGAGTTATGGCTCTCGAGGCCGAGAGGGCGTAATTGTTGGCTCAAGCCCGCCCTCAAGAATCTGCACCTGTTGATGTCCCCTGCCGTTTGTATGAGCTATGGGTCCATGCTGAGGCCCAATGAGATATATATATATATATATATATATATATATATATATATATATATATATATATATATATATATATATATATATATATATATATATATATATATATATATATATATATATATATATATATATATATATATATATATATATATATATATATATATATATATATATATATATATATATATATATATATATATATATATATATATATATATATATATATATATATATATATATATATATATATATATATATATATATATATATATATATATATATATATATATATATATATATATATATATATATATATATATATATATATATATATATATATATATATATATATATATATATATATATATATATATATATATATATATATATATATATATATATATATATATATATATATATATATATATATATATATATATATATATATATATATATATATATATATATATATATATATATATATATATATATATATATATATATATATATATATATATATATATATATATATATATATATATATATATATATATATATATATATATATATATATATATATATATATATATATATATATATATATATATATATATATATATATATATATATATATATATATATATATATATATATATATATATATATATATATATATATATATATATATATATATATATATATATATATATATATATATATATATATATATATATATATATATATATATATATATATATATATATATATATATATATATATATATATATATATATATATATATATATATATATATATATATATATATATATATATATATATATATATATATATATATATATATATATATATATATATATATATATATATATATATATATATATATATATATATATATATATATATATATATATATATATATATATATATATATATATATATATATATATATATATATATATATATATATATATATATATATATATATATATATATATATATATATATATATATATATATATATATATATATATATATATATATATATATATATATATATATATATATATATATATATATATATATATATATATATATATATATATATATATATATATATATATATATATATATATATATATATATATATATATATATATATATATATATATATATATATATATATATATATATATATATATATATATATATATATATATATATATATATATATATATATATATATATATATATATATATATATATATATATATATATATATATATATATATATATATATATATATATATATATATATATATATATATATATATATATATATATATATATATATATATATATATATATATATATATATATATATATATATATATATATATATATATATATATATATATATATATATATATATATATATATATATATATATATATATATATATATGGGTTTGTGGGCGGTTGGGAGCATTCCTGAGGCCGCTTTTAAAGATGCTCGGGTCAAGGCATGCGAGACTCGTCTTCCCTGCAGTTATGACCCTACGACACTGGAAGCCAGTGGGATTGCTGAGATTGAAGATGGTATTCCTTCCGATGATGACAATGCTGGAGAAGACAGTGGTGGAGATGAGGCCGAGTGAAACTTTTATAGCTTTCTGTACTTAGCTTTGTTTTTTGTTCTTTTATTATTTTTGGGTGGGGGCCCCCTTTTTTGTCCCTTTGTAAGATAATTATCTTTTCTTTGAATGAAATTATAGGCTTGTCTTCGTTTGTGTGTTTTTAGATTTCCCTTCTCTTTTCCGTTTCGAATTTCTCAGATTTTCTCGCAATAACTCCATGACTTCTGGTAATTGACTGAGTGGGATCGAATTTGACTCGCTAAATTTAAATCGACTTTCCTAACCTGAGCGGGGTCGAATCTCGTCTTGCAAATTTTGAGCGAAGCCAATTTGGATTTGTTAATTCGGCTAGGTTGAATATTTTCATACCAGTTTTTAGTGAGGTCGATTTTGTCTTATTTGTTCGAGCGAGGTCGAATTTCCTCTTGCCAACTTGGGCGATGTCACTTTGAACTTTTTAATTCGAGCGAAGTCAAATTTTATCTCGCCAACTTGGGTGTGGTCACATTGGACTTGTTAATTCGAGCGAGGTCGAATTTTATCTCACCAACTTGGGCAAGGTTAGCTTTAACTTGTTAATTCGAGCGAGGTCGAATTATACTTTTGCTTGGGGATGGCCGGGGCCGCATGGGTGTGAATTCAAATGAGGTCGAATTGTGACCCGTGATGAGTTCGAGCGAGGTGAAACATTAATTTGTTAATTCGAGCGAGGTCAAATTGTAACCCGTTGTGAGTTCGAGCGAGGTCAAACTTTCCTTTCGCTTGGCGATGGAGATAGATGTAAGGGTATAAATTCAACTGAGGTTGAAATTGCAACCCGTTGTGAGTTCGAGCAAGATCAAACTTTCCTTTCGTTTGGCAATGGCCGACGGCCGTAAGGATGTAAATTCAAGTGAGATTGAAATTGTAACCCGTTGTGAGTTCGAGCAGGATCAAACTATCCTTTCACTTGGCAATGGCTGATGGTCGTAAGGGTGTAGATTCAAGCAAGTTCGAATTGTCAACCTATTATGGTTTGAGCGAAGCCGCACTTTAACTTTGCTTGGCGACGTGCCGGCTCGGTGGAATGGTAAGATTTACCTGTTGCATTGCTTTTATTGGAGAATATTATTCGTTGTTGCATCATTTATGCGTGCGTCGGGGTGAGTCCTAGTATATTTAATTTTGCTTTCATTGGAGAGTGTAATGTGTCGGGGTGTCCCAGTCTATCTAGTGCCTTCATTGACGGGACGGGCGATGAATTTTGTGTGCACCCTAGGACTTGATTAATTCGAACAAAGTTCAGGCGTGATTTTTAATATTTAGTCGGTTGAACCGGCATAGGATTGCCATGGCGAGCATATGTGCAAGCTTTTTGTGCTCATGTTTTTCCTGTGTTGGAGAGACTGTATGTTCCATTGGCTCACTGCCCAGTCCCAGGTTGCGGAGGTTGTTTCTTAGTAATGCCGGCCTATTCTAAGCCGTTTCTCTGTTATTCGCAGTATGGTACGGTGTGGAGGGTTTTGCTCGACCTTTTGCTGTGAGATGATATTTTGCGGAATATTTTCTTGGTGTGGCCATCTGGTCATGGGTCAATGTAAATAAATACAATGCATGAGAAGTACGTTAATAAAATCTCTTGGATTGTCATAAGACCATTATGCCTTTGACTAATATCATGAAGTAAACTTTTTTCAACTTACGTATTCTTCTGAGACCCATGAACAGATGATAGAATAACAAGGTACATGGGAATTCAAGAACATAAGCACTTCTAATACTTCTATGAATATAGTCTTTTATGGAAGTTATACATTTTCTCGTTTCATTTCTATTCTATGGATCATGCCAAAAGGAAAGAAGGATAGCCTTAACATACCTGAGCCAATTCTCTTGACAATCCCTCTAGCACACGTTAATTGTGATAAAACACAAGACGGCAAGATCGGACTAGAAAAAAATTCGTATAATATTTTTGAGAAAGATTGCACCGGACTTTTTTTGAACTAGCCTTTCATGTTTGATCTTGTAAGATTTCAGAGAAAATTCATGTTGGATCATAGTCATTTTCTCTTTTAATGGTATAGGAATGTTATCTTAACTTTCAAAAGTCCTGTAATTTTCCAATAAAGAGGCCAAAAATTCTTTACGTGTAAACGAGTTATCATTTTGTCTAGTGACTCATTTGTATAATTTGCCACATAATATAATGGCTTAAAGTCAGTCTTGGGGTTTAAGGGGTACTTCCACATGAGTGCCCCTCACTTATCCAATTATCCACCCATTTTTCTTAATCAATTCATTAATTCCCCCGCTAGTCCAAATCAGAGCAGTTCTATCCTAGAAAATTTACAAGCCATGTCTAGTAGAGTATTGTTTATGGATATGTTGTGCACCATGCTTATAAGCAGGAGATTACAAGGCATTTAGGACTGTCACTCTTTCTTCTTACTCTAGATCGTGTGGTAGAGCTAACTTATAAGAATTAAAATCCCAAACTTCTATTCATAATAAGACGATGCCTACATTCAGAAAGACGATCGATAAGAGATATAGATGTGGAATTGTTGAGTCAGAGGCACTTGATTCTGCATCTTGGTTATGATAAGTAAATGAGAGGTCTTCAGTAGATCATGCGTGTACCAAAAGGTATACGGTTCTAAATAAGGAGCTTTTAGGAAAGAATACTTATCCACTCTTACGGTAAAAAGGAATAACGAAATCGAAAGTTATACACGAGTTGTAGCAAATAAAAGAAGCAAGGTGAAAAGGTACGAGGTACCCAGCTAATGAAGATTATCCTTATTTACCATTCAGAAAGAGAGAAATAAGAATTTTAAGTTACCTTGAACAGTAACAGAGGTATGTATAATTGGCCACACCGATCTAACTTATGCTCTATAGGAGCTAACAAATATAGTTTAAGGAGAAGGACATAATAAGACGATCCGTCTGGGGTTAGAGTGAGCCAAAATGGTAGATGAATTGTTTGCATTATTTGACATTTCTAAAGGATATTGCAAATGTGCTAATAGATCTTCTTGTGAGACACCTAGATGGTGTACACTAAATAGTACAACTAGATATGAGTACTGCAAATATAGGAACTGAAAACCTTGAAAGGATAAATATTACCTTAGCATGGCTCCCATCCCTAGTAGAGAGAGAATGTTAGGCAGTTCGAAGAGCCAGTAGATAAAGCAAGGGAAAATAAAAAAGTGAAAAAATATCTTGTTAAAGTTTTCAGGATAAAGTGATAAATAGAAATATTAGTAGAGAAGTACGAAGAGGGATAATGAAGCATTATGAGTGAGATTTGATACATGGATGGCAACGGAATTTATAGCCAAATGAAGAAAGAAACGAGAGGTGATGAGCCTTAAGACAATAAAAATAGGCCATACAGTCACATCCTCATTTCGAGAAATAGGTTTGCGACATTAACGTGATTAACAGAAGGAAAAGTTAGACCCAGAGTAATAGAAATCAATATGGACTGGTAAATAAGATAAACTAAACATGAATTAGGAACTGCGTGATGTGATAATAGTAAGCATCGTGAGAATTTCATATTGCATTCCGACAATAATATAATAGACAACAAACGAAGATCCACGATGAATTTAAAGAATGGTCATTCAGGGAAACGCTTCTCTAAGGCAAGCAATATGAGAAAATTTAAGCTTAAGGGACTGTATGTGCTAGGTACACTAAGTGTCACCATCGCGACTGAGGAATTTCGTTATCCTTGGTATAGAAGGATTACCGCCAAGCGAGTAAGAGTTATTGATGATGTGAAAAGACGCCAAAGATGAAGAGGAAAAACATCTATAGGCAGGTCGTCATAGCTCCAAGTCTTAGTACTCCCCTAAAGGGAGTGAATATGGAATGATAAAGGAAGAATGCGATAAAAATGAGAAAATATTGCACTTATCCAAATGTTACAAATATGCTATAATACCAGAATGTTATGTAAGTACGACGTCAAAAAAAAGAAGTAAGGGTTCCTGCCCGGGATATTATTGATATAGAAGGAACCAGCGCGTGAGGTAAGTTAAGATAAGTTAATACCCCAAGAAAGATTATGCGGAATATGGATATGAGAATGGGCCGACGAGTAGTTAATAGTTGATTCAGAAAGAGTCTAGTCATGACTAGAAAAGAAATTACAGATAAATCAATAGATCATGCAAGATAAATGTAATAAACCCCAACATGGATAATTCAGCCTCGCAGTAATGCCATTATAATACTTGCTATATATTCAATAGGAGTCAGGGTAGTTATAGGTACCGTAAAAGTGTTACGAGGATAAAAAAAGTGTCACTGGGAAGGCAATCAAAATATCGATTTAGAAGCAACCCTACAAGCACAAGGATACGGAAGTAAGCAACTACGGATGATTATAGGCAAGGAAAGACATCAAAAGGTCTGTAATAAGCTCACAGCTTTACGAGAGTCAAGGATTCTCCCTAAGTACTACAACGAAAGACTAGCTGAGGAAATAAGGAAGAAGGCTACAATCTAAGCACAACGACCTAAAGAGGAAATGGTCATGTAACAATAGTCTTACAACAACATTATTAGCACTCCAAAGAAAAGTGGCACCTACTATGGCTAATGAACGGGAAGTAAAATTAAAAGTAATATTCGAGATCATATGAGTTGCACAAAAACTCTGGAATGTGTGGGCACTAAGATAAGCTAATTGTGGACGCAACAAGGGGGTATAAAGACCAGAAAAAGTATTAGCATACGTTAAAATAAAGCTAAGATGGAACGAAAAAAATTATCCGATCAATGATCCAGAGTTGGTTACATCATGAATGCACTTAAGGGTTCGAAGTTTCATACGTGCAGCATATAGAGCCGTAAAAGATTCCGGTATACGTTAAAAGAAAGAATTGAGCTCAAGGCTTAGATGAAAGATTAAATTGTTAAAGGATTGTATCATGCATATTCCTTAGCGCCCATGAAAGGCTAAATAGAATAACTAATACCATGAATCACAGATCGGGAGATAACTTAAGCTGACATAACAATCAGAAGAAGGAGGAAACTAAAGAGTTACATCAAGGAATTAAATTAGGAATCCGATTATTGGACCCAAAAGTTATAGGAATCATGATTAAGAACATAGTAGAATACCCTTAATATCAGAGATACAAGAGAGATAGTACAGTAGCCATATACTATAAGGGCGTCAGAGGAATACCAGCCTCATAAGAAGTCAGTATGAATCTCCCACCGAATTGTGTATGTACCAAAGGTGCAAGTATCATAATAGAGCTTCAAGTTGTGGAGGCGAATTATACCTATATGGAAGGGAGGTTATGGAAGGATTAAAAGAAGTGAGGCGGTATTTTAAGGAAAGTAAGGTAAAAGTGAACAACGTACAAGATACTCAGGTGCAAAAGATTATGAATTATCTATACTTTAGATGGAGGGCTAGAAGCGTTGGGATTCAGTATCCGGGAATGATAGCGGCGTCTCAGTGGCATATTTTCTAGCTTATGGTTCTAGGTATCAAGAAGTCTAGTTAAGAGAGTAAAGAAGAGTTAGAGATGATGTGATGTCTCGTTTGATGTTCCAGAATAATATAAGAAAATACATGGTGCAAGCAAATTGAAGGAAGGTTGCGAGTAGTATAAATAGATATGTGTAAGTCCCAAGCTAAAGTATGGTAAAGCGACGGGATTTTAGGAAGACATGAGTAAGGATAAGAATGGGCAAGTGAGAAGGTGACGAGAATGGATAAGTCCTCGGGATTAAACCATGAAGACAAGAAGAGTTGATGGTTTCTATAAGTTATTGAAATCTCAGTATTGCCTAGGTGAAATCAAAGGAGTCTAAGACTAGTAGCATTTAGAGGATATGGAATGCTACCCTGGTAGTAGAATGAAGGTGTAGTTTAGATAGATCAAGGATGACGTTTGAAACTTCGATGGAGTAATGACTTTATGAATTGTAAAGGATTAAAATACCCACGTAAAGTAAATCACATAGGGATGCTATGAAATATGATTATGGAAGTATAGCGTCGTATCGCCCCTAGGTGGATCAAGAAAATCGCTTCAAATGTTCCACGATGAGACATAAGCCCTAGTGGCAAGGTATTACATAAGAAGTTTCAAGTTATTAGTATTAAGATTTTAGATCAATATCAAGGTGAATTAACAATGCATGGACAAAAGTCACAAAGTATGAGATGAGATTAGGTCATCATTCTTAAGATAAACAGTAATAAGGAAGCATTAAATATGGGATAAGCAACGAAAGTAACTCGGAGTTTGATAGCAGACCTCAGTAACGATATATAGAAGTAAGAGTTATGGTATAGTATGACCTATCTAGATGTAGTAAAGTCATACAATGGATAACCAGGTCTATAAAATAAGATACCGCCATATTCACATGTTCTACAAAGTACTGAGCGAAGAACTTCAGTATACCTATAGATGCCCAGAAAGGCATCCAATTAAGACTTGTATATGTTTACAAAGTAAGGCCTGGAGATTGGCTAAAAGCTGAAGGAAAAAGGAGATGAGAGTTTCATAGGAACACTTACAAGGTCAGTATCGTAGAGGCTGCATGATAGAAGGTAGCAACAGTTACGAGATTGGAAGGAATTCGATTACAAGTCATGGCATCGGAAAGAGACCTAAAGGGGGGAATGCCCTGGCCTTTGGATTTATTCACAGGACAACTGCTTAAATGGGAAGGAGAGTATTAAGGTATTCACAAAAGCTATAAGTTATAAAAATGATAAGAGCATTAGACAACATCTGAGGACGAATGTTGCAAAGGAGGAAAAGATGTTATGCCCCACAATATTACATCGATATTACATCCTGCAGTATTATATTACGATGATGTTATACCTTGCAGTACTACATTATGATGATGTTACGCATAGTAGTATTAAATTACGAAGATATTTTACCCTGTAGTATTGTACGTTGAATTTGTCGTAAGGTAATTGACATTAGTCCAAAGAAAAGATTATAAGGATTATGCTACTTCAAACAAGTGATGAGTAAATGCGTGAAGGTGAGAGGGGAAGCAAGTCAAAGAAAATAAATTTTCGTCCAAGTTTGGCATGTTGGGATAAAATTCGGGCCGAGCGCTAATACCCAATATTTATAGACTAGTACTATACAAGGTACCATATGACCATGATAGTAGAATGTAAAAAGTATATTAAAAATAAGTAAAATTTTAAGTGATTTGAGATAATTCTTAATTATGCGGATAATTGGGTAATTACCGGATAGCGAGATATTATCTAATAAAATTAATTAAGTATTGGATAAGATCAAAATCCCACGTGGCAGCAAGCCACTACACCAGCCGTATGACTCTTAGTCATAATTCATGACTAAGAGTCATTTTTAAATATGTGGCAACCTCATTTATTACACACAAGATATTTGCCTTCTACCATTTTCAATGCAAAATAAGATTCCGACAGACATTTCCCTTCTATCTTTTTCTAATACAAAAATTAGATGTGAAGCTTTTCCAAAGGAATACTACAACAGAACACTAGAATTCCTACAAGTTTCAACAATTCCAATAAAACTTATTTACACATTAGCAACGTGAGATTTTGTGATTCTAGGCGAGTACGGTGTAATCTTTTTCAAAAATATCACACATATTTTTTCCTACTCCAGTTACGTTAAGGCTATCCTTTCTTTCTTTTTGGCATGATCTATACGATACGAACGAAACAAGCAAATGCACAATATCCAAAAATAACTTCATTCATAGAAATACTAGAGATACTTATAGTCTTGACTTCCCATGTGTCATATTATACTATCATCTGTTCACGGATCTCAAAAATACGTAAGTTGGGTAAGTTTATTTCATGATATTAATTAGAGGCATAATGGTCTTATTAATTAGAGGCATAATGGTCTTATGGCGTACCAAGAAATTTTATTAACGTGTGTGTGTGTGTGTGTGTGTGTGTGTATATATATATATATATATATATATATATATATATATATATATGGGATATGAGAAGGGTTATGGCATTATATACGCACTACCACCTGATCAACTGGTATAATTTTGGTGGCGTTTGTTCCCTGTTTGCACACTTGGAAAAGTGCTCATGTTCCTATCCCAATCAAGAAAAAAGGAAAAATAACAAGTGAAAGCCAAACGAAATCGCCCGTTACCTTGATTTGATTGGCTGGCGAGGTGAGAGGTGCGCTGTAGAACGACTCATTTAGTCCTGTACTCGAATGACGATTTTAGATTTGGTAGCCCCGTGCTTAGCTCCGTCGGTAGTCGAGTTTGGACTTCTTATGGACTGACAATTTACTTTGTCCACTGGAATCTTGAGCTCGAGTCCTGATACAATCCCGTCTGGGGTGCACAAAAATAAAGGAAACATAAGTTATATTCTGTGCATATGGGTAGGAAAAGCTTGTTATTTCAAAGAATCATACAATAGGCTATCGTTCTTCTCTAAGGGGGAGGGGGCAATGAGCATGAAGTATAGTTCAGTGTCTAATGTTAATTTTGCAAATAGGAATACGGACGTGCTCAATATGTAGTGGCCATAATTCTGCTTTGACAGCTCATACTCACGACATGCCAAACTCATCGCTTCAGCAAGACGTGAATTTGTATAGATATCAGACTTTGATTTCATGCGAAGATCTAACCCTGGTTTGTTCGGTTATTTCAAAAGCTTTCCTACGAATTTCTCAAGTTGGTGTTTGTAAATGAAAGGGAGAGGCTACGACAACCTGGAAGTGCAACTCTAGCTGACTTTAGATCTAAAAAAAAACTAAAATTCTGGTTAGATAATCCCCACAGATGGCACCAATTTGTTTGACTAAAATGTGGTAAGTCATTTTACAAACTAATTAAATAGGAAGATTTAATGTAAATTATAGTCAAAGATAATTCATCCTAGATATGAGATAGAGGATAAAAATAAGAAAGCATAGCTAAACATGAAATTTAACCATAGCCATAGCTGAATCCCGTAATATACGAAAATGATGGTGATTTACATAATATTGAATAATAAAGTAGAATACATAGATAAAAATGGTCACCGATCTTTAACAAAGCTGACCCCATAAAAATTTGATATGATGAGACTGACGTTGTATATTGAAGATCTGAGCTTCGTTGCTTCCTTCTCTTCAGCGAAAAGAGGAAGATTCTTCTTCTCTGAAGATATGTCTCTGTCTAAGTTATTCTCAGTCCCCTCTCTTCTTCTTCTCACTTAGTTTATATACTAGGTATCCTCATTTTTCCAATGGTCTTTAGCCATAGTACCTAATCCATTTGACGGTATCACTGATTGACCTTCTGAAAAGTCGTAACATCCAATTCGCCGTTCAAGCACTCCGAATACGCGACCTCGACCTTGGCCGAGGTGTGTGTTGTTATACCGTTGTATGGATACACTTCATCCCAAGTGACCTTTTGCCGTTCCTCTTCATGCAGATTCTCGTCTTGTGAGATTTCGACCCATACATATAGAATTTTTTTTTCATCATACATATTTGCGTGGTTAGTTTACATACTTGTACATATTTTTAGAGTATGCTGATATATTCACATTTAAATTCTTCTTTAAACACCCTAGAGAAAAATTACTTTTTCTTTGTCCGTTAGATCCTAGTTTCTTTTAACAAGGTGTATCTGCTTTTACTTACAATTCCTAAAATATACTTACACAATATTAGTTTCAAGTTTAGAAAATTCAACACAAACAGATGGAATTCAACACACAGTTACAAACCATACAGGTAAACTATAGATGACAGCAAAGTGGGAAAATTGATGATGCTAATGAATTCAAGATCTATTTAATCTTTAAAATTCAATATGGTTTTGGAGTATAACATAAATAGTTCCAAATTAAAGCAAGATTAGTTTAAGAAATATAAACTAAACTCATTCAAAGCACGTACATGCATATGGATTTTCTTAGTTCATGTATTAGGAGATTAATGTAAGAATTTATGTATGGTTATGTACATGTATTTAGGAAATGGGAGACAGGAATAAAATTGGATAATACATGTACTAAACTTCAGGTAAATGTAACTTCTAGGAGAAAATTTATAAATACCAATGTACACAACCTTGTTATATAAACCAAGTTGTGATCAAGAAATAAAGAGAAATATTTCATCCACTTGTTTTCAAGAGAATATCATTGAAGTGTTCTTCCGTTAAGTACTTTTCTACATTTGGAATCAGAGATATTCGTCTTGAATGTGGAGAACTCGAATTTTTTGAAGATTTGAGAAAATGAACTTCAAATTAATATAAATGTGAATGAAACTAAGCTACTATAAATACGAGAATGCTGGCCAAATTGACGAAAAGTAATTTGATAGGTTGAACTAGGGGGTAGCAAAATGATTCAAAAAAAACAGTTAACCACTCATATTATCTATTAAAAAATAGATTGGATAATGAACTTTTTAAAAACGGGTCAAATATGGATAAGAAGTATATTATCCATTTAAAAAATGGATAACTAATGAGTAACCAATGGATAACCAATAAATCTAACTTTTACATTTATAAAGCCTCAAATTAGGAGTTTCTCAAGTTAGGGAGACTAAGAATTCTCCCATAAGTGATCATATGCAAGAAGTTATGGATAATATGGGTAACCCATATTATCCGCCGGTTAACCCGTTTTTTATCCGTATTAAATACGGGTCAGGTCAGGTCGGGTCGGGTCGGATAATTGATCCATTTTTTTATTACCCATTTTCGACCCGAACCATATCCGATCCAATCCACCCGTTTGCCACTCCTAGGTTGAACTATACTAAAATTTCAAAAGTTAAATATTTTTTTGGGGTGTATAAAGCCACGGAGCGATTCAGGCATCTATCTTATTGTATTGACGCAATTGGAAGATCAGGATTTCTCCCTGCCGCTCAAGCGGGATCAGATCGGGCTTTAGCGAGAACAGCTGTAATTGAATCGGGAACGGAAAGACTTCACTTCAACTCAATAAATGACGTCTACTTCGTAAGTGCTAAGGCAAAATATATCACCGAAAGGAAAGGTGATAGGGGAGCCTAGCCATTTCACTCTACCCGAGTAATAAAGTGGAAACCCCCCTCACGATCGATTAAAAGGAAAGTCGCCCAGAGATGAAGGATTATTTTGATTGGCAAGGAGCCTAAAAACTTAGAGGTGTCAACCCTGACAAGGCAACAAGGCAGTTGCATATATATGGAGAACTGTACAGTGAGGAATCTTGAGTAGAGCGATAGCGAATGATGTCACTGCAATGAGCTAGAAATATGGACAAGAAAATTCACATTATGGGTGTTTAAATATTTTTCGGAAAATATTTTCCTATTTTTCTATGTTTGGTTGGCTTAAATATTTTGAAAAATATTTTCCTTATTAATTCATTTTCCTTCAATTGGAGGAAAATATTTTCCTTATCAAAAGAAGGGAAAATATTTTCCAAACCTCCTTCTCAATCTTCGCCACCCTCACCAACTCACCCCACCCCCTCTCCAAAAAAAGTTTTTTTCTTTTTTTCAAATTTCAGTTTGTCCGTTACCACTCACCCTATTACCCCTCCCCGCAAAAAAAAAATATTGCCTTTTTTTTTGTAATTTAAATTTCTATTTTTTTATTTTTCTGCACCACCCACCCCACCTCCCCCGCACAAAAAAAAATTTACCTTTTTTTTGTAATTTAAATTTCTTTTTGTTTTGTTTTACTACTGTCACGACCCCAATCCCGGTCGTGATGGCGCCCAACATTAAATGCTAGGCAAGCCCGACCATATAACACTCACCACTCAACCACACAACCCATTTTCCAATTTATAGCATTTAATCTAAAAGTTTAACAAGTCTATTAACCAAATAATTTAGATAGAGACAGTATGAAACATTGACATAACCAACATCTCCCAAAGACTTGGGGTCATGAGTCTAGAGCCTCTAAAATAACAAAATAATACATCCTCAGTAATACTGATGTTCTAAAATGCAGAAATAATAAAGGGATAGGGGAGGAGTCGGATCCTGCGAACGTCAGGCAACCACCTCGACAACTCCAGAGAAACTCTGAAGCAGCAAATAGCTCAACTATGCTCCCGGGGCACCTGAATCTGCACACGTGGTGCAGGGAGTAAAGTGAGTACTTCCAGCTCAGTGGTAATAAGAGTAAACAATAACTGAGCGGTAAGAAATCACGTAAGAACACTCCATCATGCTATATAGTACAGTACAACCTTTTTAACAAAATAGTAAAACCGTAAAAATCCTTTAGAAACATCTAGCTCAGTTTAAAAAATCTCTTTTGAAAATATTCTTTTTCCAACAGCAAGCATATGAATGCGATATTAGGTAGTGCAAGTCCGCACACAAGTCAGCCCCTCGGGCACAGCACTCTATTTACAAATAACACCAGGGTATCTGGTACACAGTGCAAGAAACAGTATGGATGGCAATGATATGAGTGTGTTAAATGTCATGCCACGCAATACAGGCAGGAATCAATGCGTGAATGCAATGCAATGCACATGAACACTGCGGCGTACAGCCCGATCCATTTGGGTACCCGCGCTCACTGTGGGGGTTCAGATTTCGGAGGGGCTCCTACAGCCCAAGCGCAATATCAATATCACACCGCTGCGGTGCGCAGCCCGATCCATATCACACCGCTGCGGCGCGCAGCCCGATCCATCCTCAGTCCAGAAATGCACATAAGCCCCTTGGGCAATACTAAAATAGCTGTTCTTAGCTCAAAACGTTAGTAAAATATCATTTAAGTTTTCAAATCTTAGAAAGATAGCTGATTTTGCAAAACAGTATTTAGAACTTTGGACTGAGATCAAATGATATGCAACATAATGCAAAAACAGTGATACCAATCCCTGAAGGATTCAAATAATCGGCACGAAGCCCAAAACATGGCGATCAGCCCAAATCATGATAGCATCAAGTAGTTTTCAGTCAACCACGCAGTAAAATCAACAACCGGGACGGATCAAGTCACAATCCCCAACGGTGCTCTACCCCACGCTCATACTTGGCGTGCAAGTCACCATAATACAGCACTATGATGTGCAAATCCGGGGTTTCAAACCCTCAGGATATCATTTTCAAGTATTACTCACCTCGAACCAGTGAAATTCCTCGCTCGCGACGCCTTTGCCCCTCAAATTGGCCTCCACGCGCGTCGAATCTAACCAAAAACAAAGCGAATACATCACAATATACCAATGGGACAACACCCAATCAAAAATAATCAAAATATAGTAAAAATCTCGAAACTAACAAAACCCGAGCCCTGGTCCCGCTTCTCGAAAAATTACAAAACTCACATCACACGAATCCTCGTCTCGCCACGAGTCCATACATATAAAATACACAAGAATCGGAGTCCATTGGCCCCCTCAAATCATCAATTCAAATCTTCTTAGGTTTCAAGCCCTAACCTCCATTTTAACCTTTTAATTCCTTGAAATTCCGTGATTAATTCATGTTTTTACACCATAATAATATAATCCGAGTCCAAATATTTATACCTGATGAAATCCCTTCGAATCCTCTTCAAAAATCGCCCAAAAACCCACTTTGCTCGAAGTCCAAAATATTTTTCTTCTTTTCCAAGTTCGTGAATACTGTTCACTATAACACAGGTCCCCTGACCGCACCTGCGGTCCCCCTTACGCGACTAATTGACCGCTTATGCGGTCTGACTTAAAACCATCTGGACCGCTTATGCGATTCCAATCACCCCTTATGCGGTTTTCCCTCGACCGCTTCTGCGGTCTACAATCCGCTTACGCGGTCCTACAAAGGCGCTTACCAGTCCGCTTATGTGGAAAATCCTTGGGCCACTCCTGATCGCTTCTGCGATCTTTCCCACCGCATTTGCGGAACCGCTTAAGCGGCTCCTTTTCCGCAGATGCGGAAATACCAGAAGGCACAAAAAATCTGACTGCAACAAATGCTTCCAACTTCCGATTAATCATCCGAAATCACCCCGAGGCCCCCGGGACCTCAACCAAAAATACCAACACATCCAACAACCTTATTCAAACTTGTTCCAATCCTCAAAACACGTCAAACAATGCTAAAACCATTAAAATACATCGGATTCAAATCTAGTTTTCATCAAAACTTCCGAAATGCGCATTCAATCAAATACCCAACCAAACAACGTCCGAATGACCTGAAAATTTGCAGACATATCCAAAATCACCTAACGAAGCTACTGAAACTCTCGGAATTCCATTCCGACCCTCGGATCAAAATCTCACCCATCAACCGGAATTCGCCAAAATTCAAACTTCGCCAATTCAAGCCTAATTCTACACCGAGCCTCCAAAATCAATTCTGATCGCACTCCTAAGTCTCAAATCATCCCCCAAAGCTAACCAAATCACCAGAATTTACATCCGAGCCTTCTAACAATATAGTTAACTTCTGGTTGACTTTTCCAAAACAAGCTTCCTTTTAGGAGGCTAAGTGCCTCATTTCCCACTAAAACCAATTCAATTCTATCCGATCTTGAAATATTGAACAACATAATATGGGGGAAACGCATGTGACGATGGGTCGGGTCGTCACATCCTCCCCAACTTAAACAAACGCTCGTCCTCGTGTGTCCCCAGAGTTGTCCTAGAAGCCAACCAAGGACTGAGTAACCTTACCAGGCATATACCCGGGGTGATCCCTTGTCACCCTATCTCTCATAGGTCTGACAACACGACATGGCTGAAATTACCCAATCCAGTCTAGCCCATAATTAACAGAACTACTTTTTCACTTCTGAAACCATCAATACGATCAAACCTCGCACATATAATTTGAATAGTCCCGAACCAGCTGTAATAACCCATACTCGCATCCCCAAATGAAATCACATGATATACCTCATAATACAGCACCTGAAATGATAACTTCTATTCACAGCAGTTGTCCACAACAACCATATACGAATAGAAACCTCTCAATAGCTAAAGCCTCATTCCAACACTTCATATCCTATCAATGACAATGAAACACATAGCAAACCGTAACCATTTCTCAGATCAACCACTCATGAAACCACCCCCTTTTTGACCAATACCACAGCAGATTTCCGAAATTATACTCAAAATCAGAACCTCACGTCAATATTTAGAATAAACTCGAACCTCGATATTATTCTTCCAACAAGCTATAATCAAATCTGTTCGCGTCCATTAATGACTCCAACAATCACCTCGAATTCAACACACCACTCGGGTGATATGACAACTCATCACAGGCCTAAGCCACAACTTGCATAATCCACGCACCAATGATGAGCGGTCTGAACATACTCAAATCATGACAAATGACTCAAACGAAAGAGCTGTAGCTCAAACTCCTCAGTACCATCACAACACAAGGCTGGGACCCCGTCCCACATCATAGAAATAGAATACTATCTACCCCGAAGGGTCTAATCTCCATGTAGCCTCGCTACAATGCGTGATCTTATCCAAACACTGTTACACATGAAGTACCTCAAGTCACCATGCTAAAAAATAGACAGCCACGCACAGATTGGTGTCTGAAACCAAGCAATCCATCACACGCACGGTGAAGCAAGTAATATACACCACTCAATCCGAAAAGGACACAACCGAAGCGTTATTCACCAAGCAACACCCAATACGGACTTTCTTTAGAAACCAGGAAGCAAGACATACCAAGTAACATATGGAAAAGCTACTCTCAACATCACACTGTTGCGGCGTGTAACCCGATCCAGATAACATACCCGTGGCGGCGTGCCACCCGATCCACACAAATATCTCACATAGGCAGATGCACATCGAGCCAAATTTGCTCATTATAACAAAATACCGAGTGCATAACAATATCTACATATAGCGTTATAAGCTACAAAACTCAAGCACAATCCGAAAATCATAACACCTCACAGCACCGAAAAAGCATCTCATAGATTTCCCCAGATCACTAACAAGCTCAATAACGAGAGATTAAACCTATCCCCCAACAATACATATCAGGGCCAACCAAGCCATCTCAATCTGAATACATAGCCACATCGGCATGCTAGCAAACTCAATGCCAAGAAACCTGAAGCTACTCCTTCCACTTTTTATAACTCTTGCTGGAGCCGTACGATACGGTGCCCGACACCAAATCAATACCGAAATCCACAATCTCACCCGATGACATGCCCGGCCATAAGGAACGCATCCGAAAAAGTCCCTCAATACCGGAACTGAATCAATAGTAGAAACATCTATACTGACATCTGTCACAAAGACCCAATTAAGGAAAGCAATCCTTCCCAGCCGCCCGCTGATCTTTGGAATACCAACCACTTTGCTATAACATAATCCGATGCACCTCGCCACGCAGGTGATGGCATTTTCCAACATAGCCCATAGCACAATAGTATAGAACAACCCATATTGTGACAACCAGTCTACAGCTCAGCATCATATACAAAATCTAACATACCAACAAAGAAGGACTCGCTCGGGCCTCCAATCCCAATAGCCGCTAACGGTACCAATACACATTATCCATAACCACTGCATAGCCTGAACATGAGAACTCATAGTCATTCTTCGAAGATATTCTAAAATTCTCCTGTGCCATCAAACACACTCAGATATCAATAGTCGACCTATCAAGAAAATGCCGCAACACTACCGAAGTGCCATCAACTTAATCACATTGCCCTTTTTCTAAAAATATACCCTTGTCAAATCACTACGATTAGCAATACCATTTCTTAGTCATATGAAGATCATATTCTTAAATCACTTGCAGTTGCCCGTGCTGCTGAAGAATTTAATGACTTCCCATTCCGAATTGAACCGAACCTTACACATACAAATCCCAATCCTCCACAACATATCGCATATACCATGCCACACTAGGATAAATGAGAACTTTTGTCTCCCTTCCGCGCCACAAACATCAATGCACTCAACTAGTCAAGAGCTTTCATTGATCCCATTTAGAAGAAAAATCATTACACACTCCATGCTTCGCATACCCATAAGAAATATACTCATCTTCAAACCACGGTAAAACCCAACAAGAACATCTCTGCCAACTCCATTTGTACAAGCTAAACTACCAGGATTGAATCCTTTTATCTAAACCAAGCTGAGCAAACTGTCAAAACCCAAGAGCATTGCTGCAAATTGCCTGTAAAAGCCCATTACTTCGAACACATAAAAGGAATTAATCATATCTTTACCATACCGATTCGGTCTATTATCAAGCTATTCCTTCTATCAAATTTCTCTTTTTATTCATCATCCACTTGATATTTCTCCCTTGCTATAGTATCACAATGCCTCAATCCGGGCTCACCACAGGAGATTCAAACGTAAGACCACACTATCTAAGACCTATAGGCCACCGAGTACTCTCTCAATGCTTCCCAAAAATACCACATTCCAGAATACTTTACTTGAAGAACTTCCTGCGAATCGGAATTCGTTACCATTACTTCCCAGATACTGATACATATAATCCCATAATTAGCATAAGATACCACAAGTCTTGATCTCTTCCTGATGGAAATACAGTCTCTAGCCACATACCCTACCTTTGACACCTGATGATTACATGCAAAATCTTGAACACAATAAAACCATTCTCGAGAGTCATTCACTCCTATTCTAACTGCAAATTACCTGACTTAACGACAGAACCACTCGTGCCTTATTAGCACTCTGACACCGAAGGATATGATCTCATTCCAATACAAACAAACATCTTCCTTCTCTATACACTGAGCATTCTTTATCAACAACAGCTCAAGACATCCTAATATTTCCTCACATCTACGAAGCACCATATAACCTTTATCAAAAATTTTGCTTCACTCGTGCCATCCTCGACTCACTTCTGCAACCAGGACTGATTCACCAGCATACCTCGAAAAGGAACCAACATAGCACATAACCGTGCAATCAGCTAATCAACCGCAACCTCCTCAACTTGGCTCAAAGCCACCTATCAGGACATATTTAATAACCCATAATACTTTTACTCTAATGATGCCACAATATTATAGTGAGATTAAACTCAAATCATCTACTAGTTTATGAAAACACAGATCCTCGGATACTGAAATCCTCTACAAACCTCGCATTCATCCCCACATCAGCTGAGTCCACTCTCTGAAGTGACCCAAATTTTCCAATTACAACACGTACTGTTCAATTACACATGAGATCTTTTAACAGCACACATAAGAATCGTACCCCTTAAGAACACTCCGCAGGAGATGTCCCACCTGCTTCGCCTCAATTTAATATTTCAGCACACCTTCCACCATCATACACATAACACATCCTTTAAGTCTTCCTGATTCTGAACTCATATCGTCACACGTAGTGTACTCCACTTCCCAACTAGGAGACACGAAAATATTCTTCACGCGCCCATATTCGGGCTACACATCAAACCACAATAGGAAAGGAATCACTTAACTGTTCATCTATTATCCTGAAGACTTCTTCGTCACTACCAAGTCATATAATAACATCTCATCACATGAATACCAAACCACCATTCTGGCTAATAGCAACAATACCGAACATATAAGTTCAAAACACTTGCTCACACGATCAGCACCTCAGTGCTCCGGCCATAGGCAAGATCCGTCCTCAAGTCCTCCAGACTGGCCGAACATCGAACTCACAGGATCACATCTCGCCCCTCGATCAGGGAATCACAAGCCATCAGTGCACTTATAATACCGAGCGCTCATGTGCGCATACAGACGTGTGGAAGGAATTTCAAGAGTTATATCTCTAGCTGAATCAAGTACGCATGATAAGAATTCCAAGAAAGTAAAATTTTCCTAAAAGTTCGGCAGCCTCTCGAGGATAAATACAGACGTCTCCATACCGATCCACTAGACTCTACTAACCGGCTCCTGACTCATGAGGCCTAGTAACCTAGGCTCTGATACCAACTTATCACGACCCCAATCCCGGTCGTGATGGCGCCCAACATTAAATGTTAGGCAAGCCCGACCATATAACACTCACCACTCAACCACACAACCCATTTTACAATTTATAGCATTTAATCTAACAGTTTAACAAGTCTATTAACCAAATAATTTAGATAGAGACAGTATGAAACATTAACATAACCAACATATCCCAAAGACCTGGGGTCATGAGTCTAGAGCCTCTAAAATAACAAAATAATACATCCTCAGTAATATTGATGTTCTAAAATGTGGAAATAATAAAGGGATAGGGGAGGAGTCGGGTCCTGCGAACGTCAGGCAGCCACCTCGACAACTCCTGAGAAACTCTGAAGCAGCAAATAGCTCAACTATGCTCCCGGGACACCTGAATCTGCACACGTGGTGCAGGGAGTAAAGTGAGTACTTCGAACTCAGTGGTAATAAGAGTAAATAATAACTGAGCGGTAAAAAATCACGTAAGAATACTCCATCATGCTATATAGCACAGTACAACCTTTTGAACAAAATAGTAAAACCGTGATAATCCTTTAGAAACATCTAGCTCAGTTTAAAAAATCTCTTTTGAAAATATTCTTTTTCCAACAGCAAGCATATGAATGCGATAGTGCAAGTCCTCACACAAGTCAGCCCCTCGGGCACAACACTCTATTTACAAATAACACCAGGGTATCTGGTACACAGTGCAAGAAATAGCATGGATGACAATGATATGAGAGTGCTAAATGTCATGCCACACAGTACAGACAGGAATCAATATGTGAATGCAATGCAATGCACTTGAATGCTGCGGTGTACAGCCCGATCCATTTAGGTACCCGCGCTCACTGTGGGGGTTCAGACTCCGGAGAGGATTCTACAGCCCAAGCACAATATCAATATCACACCGCTGCGGCGCGCAGCTCGATCCATATCACACCATTGCGGCGCGCAGCCCGATCCATCCTCAGTCCAGAAATGCACATAAGCCCCTTGGGCAATAGTAAAATAGCAGTTCTCAACTCAAAACGTTAGTAAAATATCATTTAAGTTTTCAAATCTTAGAAAGATGGTTGAGTTTGCAAAACAGTATTTAGAACTTTGGACTGAGATTAAATAATATGCAACGTAATGCAAAAATAGTGATACCAATCCCTGAAGGATTCAAATAATCGGCACGAAGCCCAAAACATGGCGATCAGCCCAAATCATGATAGCATCAAGTAGTTTTCAGTCAATCACGCAGTAAAATCAACAACCGGGACGGACCAAGTCACAATCCCCAACGGTGCTCTACCCCACGCTCATACCTGGCGTGCAAGTCACCACAATACATCACTATGATGTGCAAATCCGGGGTTTCAAACCCTCAGGATATCATTTTCAAGTATTACTCACCTCGAACCGGTGAAATTCCTCGCTCGCGACGCCTTCGCCCCTCAAATTGGCCTCCACACGCGTCGAATCTAACCAAAAATAAATCGAATACATCACAATATCCCAATGGGACAACACCCAATCGAAAACAATCGAAATACAGCAAAAATCTCGAAACTAGCAAAACCCGAGCCCCGGGCTCGCTTTTCGAAAAATTACAAAATCATATCACTGGAATCCTCATCTCGCCACGAGTCCGTACATATAAAATACACAAAAATCGGAGTCCATTTGACCCCTCAAATCATCAATTCAAATCTTCTTAGGTTTCAAGCTCTAACCTCCATTTTTACCCTTTAATTCCTTGAAATTCTGTGATTAATTCATGTTTTTACACCATAATAACATAATCCGAGTCCAAATATTTATACCTGATGAAATCCCTTCGAATCCTCTTCAAAAATCGCCCAAAACCCCGCTTTGCTCGAAGTCCAAAATATTTTTCTTCATTTCCAAGTTCGTGAACACTGTTCACTATAACACAAGTCCATTTTCCGCTTCTGCGATCCCGCTTATGCGGCTAATTGACCGCTTATACAGTCTGACTTAAAACCATCTGGGCCGCTTATGCGATTCCAAGCACCGCTTATGCGGTTTCCCCTTGACCGCTTCTACGGTCTACAATCCGCTTACGCAGCCTCGCAAAGGCGATTACCAGTCCGTTTATGCAGAAAATCCTTGGGCCACTCCTGATCGCTTCTGCGATCTTCCCCACCACATCTGCGGAACCGCTTAAGCGGCTCCTTTTCCGCAGATGCAGAAATACTAGAAGGCACAAAAAATCTGAGTGCAACAAATGCTTCCAACTTCTGATTAATCACACAAAATCACCCCGAGGCCCCCGGGACCTCAACCAAAACCACCAACACATCCAAAAACCTTATTCAAACTTGTTCCAATTCTCAAAATACGTCAAACAATGCTAAAACCATTAGAACACATCGAATTCAAGCCTAGTTTTCATCAAAACTTCCGAAATGCGCATTCAATCAAAAACCTGACCAAACAACGTCCGAATGACCTAAAAATTTGCAGGCATATCCAAAATCACCTAAAGAAGCTACTACAACTCTCGGAATTCCATTCCGACCCTCGGATTAAAATCTCACCCATCAACCGCAATTCGCCAAAATTCAAACTTCGTCAATTCAAGCCTAATTCTACATCGAACCTCCAAAATCAATTCCAATCGCACTCCTATGTCACAAATCATTCCCCGAAGCTAATCAAATCACCGGAATTCACATCCCAGCCTTCTAACTATGTAGTCAACTTCCGGTTGACTTTTCGAAAACAAGCTTCCCTCTAAGAGGCTAAGTGCCTCATTTTCCACTAAAACCAATTCAATTCTATCCCATCAACTCAAATACTGATATTGAAATATAGAACAACATAATATGGGGGAAACAGGGCGGTAACTCACGTGACGACGGGCCAGGTCGTCACATTTGCCCCCAACCCCTACCCACCTCCGAAAAAAATTTAAATATATTTTTCAATTTTAATTTTATTATTTATCGGTTTAAAGGCTCAAAATGTTACAAGTTCCAAATTTATGAGTTTTGAGGTTTATGTGTTTGGAAGGTTACGGGTTTAGAAATTATAAAGTTTACGGGTTCGAAATTTCGCGGTTTTGAAAGTTTAGCAGTTCGAAAGATTATAAAATTTGTGGGTCCAGAAGGTTGCTGGTTTGAAAGTTTATGGCTTCATATTTATTATATCTAAATTATTTATGAATACTCTTGAGAAATTATTTTCCTTAATTTGTGTACCAAACACCGAAAAATGAATAAGATTACTACTTGTTTTCCAAGAAAATATTTTCTTGGAAAACATTTTCCACGGAAAACATTTTCCGTTATACCAAACACACCCTATATGCTCGTCTATAAAAGGTATCAAAATTCCGTCAATGAAACATTAATTTCCACCTTAGTTGAGCTGCGAGTGCACCAGTATGAATGGCGGAAACTTCACACCATGAGCTCAATAGTAGTCGAAGAAGAAGAAGAAGACGATAACCAAATAAACATTCTAGAAGAAAAGGAGATTCTACTCCATTCATTCAATTACTCAATTGAGTGGAACTCCTCCCACTATATACAAGAGTGTAAGGACAAAGCTAACTAACTAAAACCAACTGACAGTTGTCACTACTCTTGACCGACTGTACTTAGCCACTAAGCTAACTAACTAATGCTAACAAAGTTGATTATATAAACTAATGGAAAATAATTAATCTTAAACCCCTCCCCTCAAGCTAGAAGTGTTGCAAACATAGCCAACTTTCCCAATATGGCACTATGTTAGATTCCAGTTAAGGCTTTAGTCAAAATATCTGCCAGTTGACTGTCTTTTCCAATATGGTGGAGTGAAACTAATCCTGCGTGTAATTGATCGCGTACAAAGTGACATTCCCACTTCTATGTGTTTGGTTCTCTCGTAGAAGACTAGTTCTTGGCAATGTGAATTGCAGATTGACTATCACAGAACATTGAAATAGGCATTAAAAAGGGACATCTAATTCTTCAAACAGCATGCTCAACCATACCAATTCCCCACTACTTTCTTCAAAGCCCTGTACTCTGCTTATGCAGAAGATAGTGATATAGTTTTCTGTTTCTTGGACTTACAACTGACATGGCTATTTCCATACGCACCAAATATCCTGTAATGGATCTCCTGGAATCTGGACAACTTGCCCAATCAGAGTCAGAATATGTTTTGACTGTGCAATTTGTATCCTTAGACATAAAGATTCCTAGAGTGGGGTCACTTTTCAAGTATCTAAGTAGATGGAGAGCTGCCTTCAAATGAGGTTCTCTAGGCTCTTGCATGAACTGACTCGAGTGTTGAACACTATATGCAATGTCCGGTCTAGTGTTAGTTAGGAAATTTAGCTTCCCTACCAGTTTCCTGAAATATGTAGGATCCTGTGGGATTGTACCTTCTTTGGCTTTTACCTTTATTGTAGGGTCTAAGGGTGAAGAACAAGGCTTGTAATCTAAGCAGTTATACTCCTTCAACATGTCGAGAACAAATTTCCTTTGAGAAATTATTACACCATCATCCTTGTACATCACCTCCAGTCCTAGAAAGTAGTGCAGTTGTCCCAGATCTTTGATCTTAAACTGCTCATGTAAAGAGTCTTTCAATTGTGTGATCTCTTATTGATCAGTTCCAGTAAGTAGCACATCATCCACTGTCGCGCCCCTTTTCCTCGTGAAATTGGGTTTATGACATTTGGGAGGACAACTCATTCCTTTTGGAAATTGGGTTTGATTTGAAGAGTAGCCACCTAATGATTAGGGTGCATTAGGACACCAAGAAGGTTTTATTTGAGTAACCAGAGATTGGGTAAGGGCTTGAATTTATTCCAAGGGATAGATGTTAGGCACCCCCTCAGAATCCACTAGTGCGATTCCTAGCTAGAAAATTATTGTGAATTTAGGTACAAGTAACATGTAGACAAATAAAGCTTCAAACAAGAGGGGATTTTCACATAATGGTTTACAAATAAAAAAAAGTTGGAGAGAACAACTAGAAAAGTTGATTTTTTAAAGGAAGAGATGAAATTGCTAAAAGAAGTAAAGAAATAAAGGGAGAGCGGGTCCTAGGTTTGTTAAAAATATGGATCACCCCCACACAATGCCCGGTAATCACTCCTCAATGAGGGGGTACACGTATCATTATCGCACGGTCATCATATCCATATCCACCCTTCCCACCCTGTTAAGTTATTTAAAGCGCAAAATGGTCTCGATTACTTATTCCATACTATTACCCATCCCAATCCTATCAGTCCCAAAGGCACTTAGGACTACTAATCCTAAAGGTGAGATATATTGGGCTTATTTGAGGTTTCAAAAGGTTAAAAATCTAAGGCGACATACAAAACACATATTGCACATTTAGGGGAGAGCATATAAACAAAACAGAGGCTCAATTACACTCCTTGAACAGGAAAGCACATAATTAGTATGACTTTCAAATACTATTTAGGTTAAATTAAAGTCGAAAAGGTTGAATATTGAGGTAGACTGGTTTATTTCATAACTGGAACAAGAAGTCCGAACCAGGCCTGTTTGTTGGTCGTAACAGAAACAGATTCAGTTCATAATTTTAACCTAAGGCTTGCCTAAATGTTGGACAGAGATCCTATAGGCATGGTATCTACTGGATTCAGAAAACAATGAAATAGTAAGGCCTGAAATAAACTGTTTGAATGCATACTTGTTACACTTGCTAAGTGAGGCAATCAGATTATTAAAAGAGAGGCCAGACTTAAACGAATTGATTATAAGTTCGGCAGTTGATGGTAACCATTATTACTGGTTTTTAGATCTATACTTGAGTGAAGCGGGTCAGATTCGATTAGGAATCCCTATAGGCATGCTTTCTATGCGTTGCTGACTTTAAAACTTTGTAGACATGGTATAAAAATGCATAAGCCTTATAGATATAGTATCTAAACGCACAAGGCTGGTTTTAAACCTATAAACATGGTATCTAGCTTGCAGATTTATTTAAAATCTATGAGCATGGTATCTAGATGTAATTGAATATGCAGAATCGAACAATTCTATAGGCATAATTTTTATATGAAGTTAAATATGCAGAATTCAGAATGGACTTATAGGCATGATTTCTATATGTATATTTGAATATGCAGAATTCAGAAGAGACCTATAGGCATGATTTCTATATGCATTTTTGAATATGCATAATTCAAAATGGACCTATAGGCATGATTTCTATATGCATTTTTGAATATGCAGAATTCAAAACACTTATAAAAAAGGTTTCTATATGAAATTGGATATGCAGGAATGTAGAATGACATATATGCATGATTTCTATATGCATTTGAATATGTAGAATTTAAAATACCTATGGACATGGTATCTACCCTTTGCATACATAGTTACCCACCCTTTTTCACTAACCATCCCCAAGTGTTTATTACAAATTATGACAGCCCGAGATAAATAAAAATTACATCAAAAACTATAAAGAAAAATACAACTAGAGGAGCCTGATTCTTGACTTTCTTTCTGAGTTATGAGATAGACCAACTCAAAGAGACCATTGATCCAAAGTCTTTCTCCCATTTGAGTGTGTCAAAGTTCTCTAATAGTCTCAATAGTACTCCAGGCAATGCTCATACCCAAATTGTATTATCAGGATGGGGACAAGTGCAGTGTGAAAGGGCCATCCCTCAAGTATCCAAGTTCAGAGGGAGCTCAATGGGTCCTAAGGCAAGGCTCACAAGAGGGGAGCACAACTTAAAGACTAAGAGAGAGTGCAAGTGCAGAAACAGAACTTGAAGAACTAGAGAAGTAAAGGAAAAGGGAAAGGGGTGTTGTGAATAGTTACAGAATTAACAACTTTATATAAAAGGGATTAAGGGGTTGGGACTGATTGCATAGAGCCCTTGTGCTTGGGCATTAATTGATTCTAGGCATGCACAGCAATAGGGAATGTTTTTATGCTTATAAAGCCAACTAGAATATACAGCATACAGTGGTAACATGAGATTATGATCCCAAGGGATCAAGTTTGAGTCATAGAAAGAATACTTTAATGCTGCCATGCCTCAAACAACCATCAGTGTCAAGCATACTTAGGATACACAATAGAGGTAGAACATGCAGAAGGAAAATGCTAAACAAGTACTGAACTAAACACAATAGTAGGCAGCCAGGAGGGGAAAAAGTGTTAAATAAACACATACTTGTGATGCTGAATCTTAATTAAAACATACCAGTTTAAATAAAGCAAATAGAGCAAGAAGCAAGTAGCAGGACTTGCAAATAGGCCACAAGTAATAAGAGGGAATACTTTTAAGAATGAGTATAAGTTCAGAAAACTACGAGCGTTCGTGTGTTTTTTTTGTTTGTCAAAGAAAGAGTCGGGTATTTATAGTGTGAAAACAGGAAGAAAATAAGGTAAGGATTATAGTTCAGAAATAATTAGGGAAATATGTGTCAATTAAAATTAGATTAGTATCAAAGACTTCCTTTAATTAAGGAATTAAATAAAAGGGTAGCATGCAAGTGCTAAATAAGGAAAGAAATCACATAGGGCTGAATATGACCAATAAGGAAATATTTCCGGCATAGTACGAGTATACAGTAGGTAATAGAGGCTAGTTTCATCAGACTTTAATCAAGGAAAGGTCTGTAAGAATCTCATACCAATGTAATCAAGGTAAGGGGATCAAATCAACTTAAGTAGAAACGGTAGGGGTCGGAAGTTCAAAGGAAAATATTCCAACAAGTCCAAGAAACAAGTAAAATCAATACAATAAGGAAAGAATCAATTATAAGAGTGCAATCAGAATTACAGAGAGATTTAAAATTAGTCCACAATTAGGGGTTATTTTGAGAGGGAAATTTGACCTATAAAGAGTGCATAAATGTTAAGCATGCGAAGCTGAATTTAAGACAAAGAAAAGTGTCATGCAATTGCAAAATCAGTAAGTAGTAGCCTATAGGAACATGGTAACTCAGCAATGGAAAAGAGAGAGAGTATCAAATAACATACAAAGGGTCCCGGGGAAAGACCTTAGAATCATATAAAGAAACAAAGGTCGAAACAACGATTTTCAAAGCTCAATCGAACAGTAGATGAAATAACGCCAGAAAATCAAATAGGTCCAAAGAAGTTAGGGTTTTGAAATCAAACAAGTTCAGAGGTGAAGAACAAGCAAATCACATAGCAAGTGATCTCAAGACTCGAATGAATCACCAATTTTTGGGGATTGCCATTAGTCGAGTGTAGAGATGTAAAGATAAGTAATCAAGGCAAAAAATACTGACGAAATAAGTTCAGCAATATCAGAAAGGAACTGAGACCTCTAACATGCATTTTCTAGTAAAAGGAATTCATGAAAAATATAGTAAAAGAACAACACGAAACACAGTAGAAGAACTCGTAAGAACATAGTAGAAGAACAACATAAGAGACCCAGTAGAAGAACAGAATAAGAAACACAGTAGAAGAAACGCATAAGAGACACAGCAGAAGAAACACATAAGAATCACAGTAGAACAAACACAGTAGAAGAAACACATAAGAATCACAGTAGAATATGCTAAAGATCAGAAAAAACCCTAAATCGGAAAAGATAAAGGTTTTGAAAGTAGAGTTTCTTGAAAGAAACTTTAAAAATGTTTGGAAGTTTAGGGAAAACACGGATCTAGAATAGATCTAAAGAAATCAGAAGAACCTCAAAAGTTAGGGTTGTAGAAGAACCCGGATGGTGAGAATGGCTTGGAAAGTCGCTGACCTAAGCAGAAGAAGTCGAGATCAGGCTCGAATAGCCATAGATTGCCGAAGCGAGGTCGGAGATGGCACATAAGAATCACAGTAGAACATGCTAAAGATCAGAAAAAACCCTAAATCGGAAAAGATAAAGGTCTTAAAAGTAGAGTTTCTTGAAAGAAACTTTAAAAACGTATGGAAGTTTAGGGAAAACACGAATCTAGAATAGATCTAAAGAAATCAGAAGAACCTCAAAAGTTAGGGTTTTAGAAGAACCCAGATGGTGAGAATGTCTTGGAAAGTCGTTGACCTAAGCAGGAGAAGTCGAGATCAGGCTTGAATAGCCATAGATTGCCGAAGCGAGGTCGGAGATGGCCATAGAACTCGAATCAAACAAAGTCTAGGCCAAGCTTCTTTGTGTTCAGGCCTTGAAACTTCGGTAACCAGGTGTCTAGGAGCTATAGGAGGCAGGTGTAGGACTTTAATGGCCTTGGAAGCCATGGATTCTGGTGGTTTTAGGGCGGAAGTGGAAGAAGGCGGCTAGGGTCTCTGAGAGAGATTGAGAGAGGGGGGATCCAGGGGCGGCTACAGGTGAGAAGTGATTAGGGTTTGGGGGTGTTGGGTAATTAAAAAAGGAAAGGTTAAAGGGTGGTCGTTGATTGTTTTGATCAACGGCTTGGATTGAATGGGGATCTAGGCAGGTTATTTAAATGGGTCATGGGTCGGGTAGATTAGGTAGTTAGTTTGGGTAATTGGATTTGAAATTGGGTTTAATAAGGGGTGCCAAATATGGCTAGACTTGAAATGCAAATGGGCTAACATTTAAATAGCCTTTTTCCCTTGTTTATTTTATAAAAAATAGTAATAATTTTTAGAAGTAAATTAAAGGCACTAAAATGATTAATAATACATAATTATTAAATTAAAAATACTGCAGTCAATTTTATAATTATAAACATAATTAAACCTTAAAAGAGGCTAATATTATAATTATATGCAATTTAGCATTTAAAATGCTAAAAAAAATTATAAAAATATGAAAAAATTATGTTAGCTATACTTGAGCATAAATATGCGAATCATATAAATGAATCACCAAAAAATAATAATTTGGGCAATAATTATAGGGTTTTTCTTGATAAAATAGGGCACTAAATTGAGTTAAAAAATCTTTTAAAATTGAGATAAATAATAAGACCTTAGGACGTACTTATATATGCATATACATGATATTTTGAAAGTATTTTGCATATTAAAAAATATACAAGGAAAAATTGGATATCAATCGGTGCCTCTCTTTACCCGAGAAGGATGAAAGAGTTGTCGGGTAAAGATATGATGGCCAATTTTGACCAAACGAAATAGTTTGAAGTGGTTTGGTCGCGCTCTGCTTCTGAGCTGCCTACATATCCTTGGTGTTACAGGAATCAGGTCATATGTAGTTCAGGATCCGCCGGCAGAGTATGTCGTTGGAGACTTTCAAGAGCGGATGCAATATTTAGGACAGGTTAAACGGTTAAAGTCTGATAGGGCTGCGGGAACTAGAGCGGAATCGCTCCTATTGAGACAGCATGGCTCGCCAGTTTACCTGCAAATAAGCAATACAAGCATATATTATGATGGAAATTTAAATGTGAGGCAAGTTCCCGTCAGACCATGAATGTTGTCTTTGGACGGTTAGGATAATGTCTTCAAACCATGACGTCCTTGTCCATGAAGCGTATGATGATAAAGGATTCGCAAGCCATGATATGATGCTCTCAGGCTATGAGAACGATGCCTCCGAACCATGGGGCCTTTTAATAATGATATACAAAAGATTAAAGGGATCCTTAGGCCATGGCATGGTATTTTCGGGCTATGTAAATGGTGTCTCCGAACAATGATGCCCTCAAATAATTTGGCGATCTTTCAGCCCATGAAATGTAGTATTTGGCGATATTTCAGCCTATGATATGCGATAGGTAGCAATATTTCAGCCATGCAAATGTAAACGAAGTGGCGATCTTTCAGCCATGCAAGCGTAAATAAAAGCGGTGGTCTTTCAGCTATGCCAAATGTAAAATAAAGCGGTGATCTTTCAGCCGTGTAAATATAAATGAAGTGGCGATATTTTAGCTATGCAAGCATAAATAAAGTGGAGGTCTTTCAGCCATGTCGAATGTAAAATAAAGCGGCGATCTTTCAGTCGTGCAAGTGTAAATAAAGTCGCGATATTTCAGCCATGCAAGCGTAAATTAAATGGTGATATTTCAGTCATGCAGATGCAGATGGAGATAGTGTTTAGTATCGGAAGGCAAAATGGTAGCCTAATGCAATGTAGAAAATGTAGATGGAGACAGTGTTTAGTCTCGAAAGGCAGAATGGTAGACTTATGCAATGCAAAAAATGCAGATGGAGACAGTGTTTAGTCTCGAAAGGCAGAATGGTAGCCTTGTGCAATGCAGAAAATGTAGATGGAGTCAGTGTTTAGTCTCGGAAGGCAGAATGGTAGCCTTATACAATGTAGAAAATGTAGATAGAGACAGTGTTTATTCTCGGAAGGCAGAATGGTAACCATATGCAATGCAAAAATAAAGTGGCAAATGGTAACATAGTTTCTTAGCTGGTATCAAGCTACGATGTCGTGATCGCTGGGGGCACTGTGATATAGGGGATATCACTGACGTGCTCGGATAGCAAATACCGGTAAGTGCAACAATCCTGAGGGTTGTATTCATGAACAATGTTCGTCTCGTGGGTGTGTAGTATGTCAGATGCTTTCTCAATCCAAGTGTCTGTGTCCAAAGAAAAATCGTGAGCTTTGTAGAGGGGAGGTTAGTTCGTATCTCTGCTAGCCTTGCTCGACCTGTTCGGCTTTGATCTGGTGATACGGTATGTATCATTGGGGTAGCATTGCTAAACAAAGCAACTTCAGAAATAAACATGCATGATTTAGTAAAAATATAATGTAAATACATAATTATGAGTATTTTCTTTAGAAGAACCAACGACTGTGACTTGGTTCAGGACATTGCAACCCTTCTTGCTACGAAATTTTGAGGGTCCTCCTCAAAATTCTACCCCAGTTTAGTGGTTCAATGCTTCTGACAGCTGCTTGCGATGATTAGCTAAAATTACTTCGGAATTTTAAGGGTCCTCCTTAAAATTCAGCCCCAGTTTCCAATTGCGGGGGAAAATGAAAATTTTATCGAATCGTGACCGAACCCATAAGGATGCCTACGTATCCCCTCTTAAACGGGAATCAGGTTAGACATAGTTCAAATTACATCATATAGGAATGCATAAGATTACACATAGTAACGCTTGACTAAATCTGAATTGATTGGTTTCGGCCAAACTTCTCCATCCAAAGGGCTCCTCCTGTCAAAACCCGGTGAACCATGCATGGACCCTGCCAGTTGGGAGAGAATTTCCCTTTGGCTTCATCTTGATGCGGGAAAATTTTCTTTAACACCAGTTGCCCTGGTGTGAACTATCTCGGCTTGACTCTCTTGTTGAAGGCTCTGGATATTCTGTTCTGATAAAACTGACCGTGGCAAACTGCATTCATTCTTTTTTCATCTACAAGAGCTAGCTGCTCGTAACGACTCTTCACCCATTCTGCATCGTCAAGCTCAGCTTCCTGTATGATTCTTAAGAAAGAAATTTCTACTTCGGTGGGAATGACGGCTTCTGTACCATAAACCAGCATGTAGAGGGTTGCCCCAGTTGATGTGCGGACAGTCGTGTGATATCCCAATAGAGCAAATGATAGCTTTTCATGCCATCGCTTATGCTTCTCTATCATTTTTCTCAATATCTTCTTGGTGTTTTTGTTGGCAGCTTCTACAGCTCCATTCATATGAGGCATGTAGGCTGTGGAATTCTTGTGTTTGATCTTGAAGGTTTCACCTAGGGGTGGCAAAATGGTTCAAAGAAAATAGTTAAACACCCATATTATCCATTAAAAAATAGGTTGGATAATTAACTATTTAAAAACGGGTCAAATATGGATAAGAACCATATTATCCATTTAGAAAATGGATAACCCATGGTTAACCAATGGGTCTAACTTTTACATTTGTAAAGCCTCAAATTGGCGGTGCCTCAAGTTAGGGAGATTAAGAATTCTCCCAAAATTAATCATATGCAAGAAGTCATGGATAATATGGTTACCCATATTATCCTCCGGTTAACCCAATTTGTATCCGTATTAAATACGGATTGGGTCGCATAATTTACCCATTTCTTCATTACCTGTTTTTTACCCGAACTATATCCGACCCAAACCACCCGTTTTCCACCCCTACTTTCACATATAGCTTTCATTAAGTCACTGTTGAGGTTGGAGCTATTATCAGTAATGATTGACTCTAGAATCCTGAACCGACAAACAATACGATCGCAGACAAAGTCTACCACGACTTTCTTAGTCACTGCTCTATAAGAAGCTACCTCAACCCATTTGGTGAAATAGTTGGTTGCTACTAGGATGAACATGTGCCCGTTGGAAGCGGATGGCTCGATAGGTCCAATAACATCCATTCTCTATGCGGCAAACGGCCATGGTGAGCTTATTGCTTTAAGCTCGTTTGGAGGTACCTTTATCATGTCTGCATGTATCTGACAGCGATGGCACTTCGGGACATACTGGATGCAGTCCGTTTCCATAGTCATCCTAAAGCAACTAGCCCGGAGTATCTTTTTGGCTAAGAAAAAACCGTTCATATTTGGACCGCAGGTCCAAGCATGGATTTTTTCTAGCAGCTTAGATGCTTTTTTTGTGTCGACACACCTTAATAATACCAAATCTGGAGTCCTCTTATACAGGATTCCTCCGCTGTGAAAGAAGTTGTGAGACAACCTTCGAAGTGTGCGCTTCTGAGTATGATTGGCAAGCTCTAGGTATTCTCCCTTGGTTAAATATTCTTTGATATCATGAAACCAAGGCTTTCCGTCTGCTTCTTCTTCAATGTGGGCACAATAAGCTGGCTGATCATGGATCTTTACTGTAATGGGATCAATGAAGTTTTTATCTGGTTGTTGTATCATGGATGATAGGGTAGCCAATGCATAGGCAAAATCATTCTGGATTCTGGGAACGTGCTGGAATTCCATCTTTGTGAACCTCTTTCTTAGTTCCTATATGTGATGCATATACGGGAGTATCTTAGAGTTCTTGGTTGCCCATTCTTCTCGGACCTGATGTATGAGTAGGTCTGAATCCCCGATTACTAGTAGCTCTTGTATGTTCATGTCAATAGTCATCTTGAGTCCTAAGATGCAGGCTTCGTACTCGGTCATATTATTGGTGCATGGGAACCTGATCTTAGCTGACACTGGATAATGTTGACCGGTTTCTGATACTAGGCTGCTCATATGCCAACTCCTTTGAAATTTACTGCTCCGTCGAAAAATATTCTCCAGTCATCATAGGACTCCACAATGTCTTCTCATATGAATGATACCTCTTCATCAGGAAAATACATCTTCAAGGGTTCATATTTTCCATCCACGGGATTTTCGGCAAGTTGATCTTCTAGTGTTTATCCCTTGATTGCCTTTTGAGTTATGTAGACAATGTCAAATTCACTTAATAGGATTTGCCACTTGGCCAGCTTGCCAGTGGGCATGGGCTTCTAAAAGATGTACTTCAAAGGATCTATCCTCTATATGAGATATGTAATATAGGCACAAAAGTAATGTCTCAGCTTCTGAGCTACCCAAGTCAGAGCACAGCAGGTGCATTCTAACAGAGAATATCGGGCTTTGTACGGAGTGAAATTCTTACTGAGATAGTAAACGCCCTGCTCTTTCCTTCCTGTTTCATCATGCTGCCCCAGGACGCAACCGAAGGCACTATCTAACACTGCGATGTAGAGTAGTAGAGGTCGTCCTGGCTCAGGCGGGACCAAGACTGGTGGTGTTGATAGGTATCCTTGATTCTGTCGAAAGCTTTCTGGAAGTCATCAGTCCATTTGGTGGCGACATCCTTTTCCAACATCTTGAAGATTGGCTCACAGATGACCGTGGACTGTGCTATGCACCGGCTGATATAGTTAAGCCTTCCCAAGAAACTCATCACGTCCTTCTTGTTCTTTGGCGGTGGATGTTCTTGAATAGACTTGACCTTTGATGGATCCAGTTCTATTCCCCGGCGACTCACAATAAACCCAAGTAATTTTTCGGCAGGAACCCCAAATGCACACTTTGCGGGATTCAGTTTCAGGTTGTACCTTCGCAATCTATTGAAGAACTTCCTCAAATCTTCCATGTGATCAGTGGCCTTCTTGGACTTGATGATAACGTCATCCACATACACCTCGATCTCCTTGTGCATCATATCATGAAAAATGGTAGCCATAGCCCTCATATAGGTGGCCCCTGCATTCTTTAACCCATACGGCATCATCTTGTAGCAATACATTCCCCATGGCGTAGTGAAAGTCATTTTCTCACCATCTTCTTCATCTATCAAAATTTGATGATAACCAGCTAAATAATCCACAAATGATTTTAATTAATGCTTGGCGCAATTGTCGATCAGGATGTGTATGTTCGATATGGGGAACTCGTCTTTCGGACTAGCCCGATTGAGATCCCGGTAGTCGACACATACTCTAACCTACCCATCCTTCTTTGGCACTGGCACAATGTTATCTAACCATGTTAGATACTCAACTACCTTGAGAACTTTAGCTTTGACCTGCTTGGTGCTTCTTCCTTGATTTTCAAACTCATATCAGGTTTGAACTTTCTAAGCTTCTGCTTTACCGGCAGACAAGTCGGATCAGTTGGCAGTTTGCGTGCCACAATAGATGTACTTAGACCAGTCATGTCATCGTATGACCAGGCGAATATGACCTTATATATTCTTAGAAATTCCGTGTATTCCCTCTTTTTTGATGACGATAAGTGAACGCTGATTCGTGTTTCTTTGACATTCTCTTTATCCCCCAGGTTAACAATTTCAGTCTCATCCAAGTTGGACTTCGGTCTATTTTCAAAATTCTCAACTTCCTTAACAATCTCTTCTGGTTTGTCATCTTTCTCTAAATCTATATCTTTTTGTTGCGTTGTCTCATTGCATGTCACGGCCATTGGTTTATCAAGATAAGTAATAATAATGATTTATAAGTAAAGTAATGAGAGAAAATAATAAGAGTAAGTGTCGATTCATAAGAAAATTCGAAATGCCTTGATAAATTGCATAATTTTGAACATTTATGTTCTTTATTGCGGAAATTAAAAATGCGAAATAAAAGTTAACTAGTAAGAAAAAAGATAGTGCATGATGCTTGTTCAGCCTTTCTACCCGGAGGCTTGCCGGGCTCTGGTGGTTCTGATGGTCTAGTTATTGATGCATGCTCCTCTGCTTATAGCCTGTATGGAAGGGCTTTCCTCCCCCTCCACCTCGAAAATGACACAACAATCCATATCATCGTCTTCCAGGAACAAATTCCTCACTGTTGCTAGTGCTTCCTCTCCTTCTAAACCATAGATAACTTCGGCCGATTGGAAAGTTTGTTCCAAGCATGGTATTGGCTGCTCCAACGGATAATAAGGACCGCGCCATGGTGACGACCACTGGTTGAATTCCTCCCAGGTATACTCATATCCCAGACCGAAGGTGATGCCATTTTTCTTTAATTTGATAAGCTTAGCGAATCCTTGGAGGTTCCTGCCAAGTCCATTGCCAGGTTCATATCCGCTCCTGTTCAATATGGTCTCAATTTTGTTATCTCACCATTTGTCCTTATACACGGCATTGACTCGTTCGATGTGGTGATAGGTCTCCCCGCCTATCTTTCTTCTACCTCCAATTACTGGGATGATCTGACGACAGTATATGGGATTGCTACCATCGTCGTGAATGATCACCTCTTGGTGATTCCACTCAAACTTCACTGCCTGATGTAGTGTTGATGCTAAGGCCCCAGTAGCATGGATCCAGGGTCTTCCTAACAACAGATTGTAAGATGTCGGCACGTCTATTACTTGAAAATCAATATTGAACCAAGTAGGCCCCATTTGCAAACACACACTAATTTCCCCAATGGTAGACCTTTGGGAAGCGTCAAAAGCTTTTATGTTGATGGTCCCGTCCTTGCTCTCATGCAGTCCCTTTCCCAATGTCCTGAGTGTTAACAACGAACAAATATTGAGGCTGGACCCTCCATCAATCAGGATTCTGGTAATAAAATAATCTTCGCATTGTACGATGATGTGCAACGCCTTGTTGTGACTCAACCCTTCTGGTGCCAGCTCATCTTCGTGAAAAGTGATCTTGTGACTTTCCAATACCTGACCCACCATGTTAGCCATCTCTCTACCGGTGATGTTGCTTGGCATATATGCTTCACTCAGGACCCTTAATAAAGTATTCTTGTATGCATCGGAATTCTGTAGCAAAGCAAGGATAGAAATTTGCACTAGTGTTTTGTTCAGTTGGTCAATGACCGAGTATTCCTTGGCTTGTATCTTTATCCAGAGGTCATATGTCCCTATTTTAGTGATGGTTGGCCGACTAGAGGCTTGCTTGCTTGAATCCACCAGATGTTTTGGGGTATAAACCCTGCCAGTTCTCGTCATACCCTGTGTTGTGACAATTCCCCGAACATGACCTTACATTTCCTTCTTGCCTTGGCTGTGTAGTCCCAAGGTATAGAATTTGAATGGAATGGTGTTACGGCTTATATTGCCATTGGAATTGGTGTGGCTATCTTTACTCCGAATAGAGCATGCACCTTGTGTGGCAAAACTGCAACTTCAAAGGGTGTAGGTGCATTTCCTGGCGACATGAATTCGACCTCAATCGGTGTTGGCGTCTTTACAGATGGTGATGCTTCAAACTTCAACGGTATGGACATATTTACCTCAGCATCCCAAGAGGGCTGAATCTAGACTACGATTAGATTAAGGGTGACTATTGGTTTCTTTAGGTTGTCCCCTTCTGTGATCAAATCAATCGATCCCTTGGGATCCTAATCGTCCTCTATTTCAATCATGTGAACACCTCTGCCCTTGTGTTCTGGCAGAGGGTTATTGCGGATATTCGAAGAAAGTTCCTTTGCCATAATAATCTTGTTATCAATTAAAGTCTGGATCTTATCTTTCAGAGAGCGACATTTGTCAATGGTGTGACCTTTCGTGCCGGAATGGTATGCATAGGATTTATTTGGATTAAACCATTGGGAAGGATTCTCAGGAGCAGCAGGGATATGAGTGACATAACCAGCAGCTTTGAGTCTTTCATACAACTGGTCAATAGGCTCAACAATGATTGTACATTGTTTAGGAGGCCTTCGGTCAAATTTTGGTCAAGGTCTAGGGAAGTTTTGGCGGGAGGGGGGATTGGTAATGGGATGGTTGAGTGTTGTAGGCTTGGTAAGCATGTGCTGGTTGGGAATATTTGAGGTGAAGTGGGCTTATATATGGGAGGTGAAGGTGATTGATAAGCGGGTGGTGGAGTTTGGTAAGAGGGTGAGTGTGCTTGGTAGTTTAGAAAAGGTTGATATGTGAGTGGAGGCATTGGGTAGGTTTGGTATTTGATGGGAGATTTAGTTCTCTGTGCCACCATTACGGCTCCTATGTCCCATTTCTTGGACACACCACCTGACTGTAAGGCCTTGTTTGTAGCTTGCAAGGCCTCAAAATTTGTAACTATACCACTTTTAATGCCCTCTTTGATCCTCTCTCCCAGCTTGATAATGTCTAAACATTTATGGCCCTCGATCATCATCAGCCTTTCATAATATAGTGGGTCATGGGCCCGGATGAAGAATTTTTTCATTTGTTCTTCTTCTAATGCGGGTCTGACCTTAGCATCTTCGGACCTCCAGCGAGTAGCATACTCACAGAAATTTTTGCGTTTGAATATAGAACACATCTGGTGCATTCTCTGTGTTGAACCGGAATCTGTCCATATAATCAGACGCCATGCTTACCTAGTTCGACCACTTCTTTGGATTGGCTAATGTATCAAGATAAAGCATCTCCCTTCAAGCTCCTCATGAAGAGCTTCATGCAGATTTTCTCATCTTTTCCTACTCCAACCAACTTGTCACAGTACGTTCTCAAATGGACCCTTGGATCCCCTGTTTCGTCAAACATTTTGAACTTAGGAGGTTTGTACCCCTCGGGCAGTTCGACATCAGGTTGTATGAAAAGATCTTCGTAGTTTAGCCCTTCAATTCCCTTACTCCCTTCAACGCCTTGAATTCTGCTAGTCAACTTTTTAAGTTCTTCGGTCAGGTTTCTGATGAGCACGTCTTTATCATTGGATTGGGGTGTGATTGAGATGGGCTGGGTGGAGTGTGATATAGTCTCCACGTAAATAGGGGTATTATGTTGGGTGTGGCTGTGGTCATTTGTGAAGTTCTGGAGTTCTGGAGTTCTGGGATGTGCAGTAGGGTGTTATTTGAGGTATGATAGGTATTGTAGCCGTGGTGAGGAGTGTGATGGTTTTGTTGCTTTTGGGATATTTTGTGGAGGTGCAGGATTCTGAGCATTTGGGAAATTAACATCTGGAGTGGTGAGGGAAAATGATAGATTTTCCAGATTCCGAGCTTGGTCAAGCTCCTTGAAATTTTAGCAGCTTTTGTTCCAGTTGGGATGCGTTTTCCTTAGGAAACAGAGTACCGTGACCATGAGTGACCTCTACCTGTTTAGTTGAGTTCTCCTTTCTGGCGTTGTTCAAATTTTCCATCTTCCCTTTGTTCTTGTGTCTGACATGACTTAGAGGGGGATAGGTGGAGGGCCCTGGATCTCGTGAAATAGGATGATGTTGCCAGAGTTCACGAACTAAACTTTGGGGAGGGGAATAAACAAAAAGTAAAAACAAAAGGTAACAAGTTAGAGAGTATTATATAAAAACAATATTGCAATATTTAAACATATAGTGCGGGAATGTAAAGCGTGTCCTAATTTGGGGACCTCTTTTATGCCCGAGGTAGGCCTAGCGACAAGTTGATTTGGAGAACTTAGGATGCTAAATGCCTCATTTTATTGATAAGAGATAGACGAATCCCAAATTGACACTAAATAAACAGGAAATGGAAATCACTAATGGCCGTTGGCCTTATTAAATTTTATAAAGCAAAAAATTCCTATCTACTTGGTCCCAGAAGGACCTTCCTCAGGTTGAATGCTTTCGTTGATCAGATCCTCCTGTTCGCATAGGTTCACCAATAAAAATGCCTTAGCTAGGTTTTCTCCTTCGTTTCCCTCAGTGTTCTGTGCAGTCGGTGACTCTCTTCCTCACTTTTCCTTCGAATTCCAGCAAACGTAGTCCAGATATTCCAACATTTTGCTAGCTTTGATAGCCCTCTCTTTCCACTCATTAATTTGGTTATTTGATGGAAGACTCTTCCACCAGTCTAGCAAGAGTGGGGGCGTGCTAATCATACTGAAATTGGGGACCTCGTGCCTCATTTTCTACAAAACAAAAGAGTTAGACCCTACCCCCACCAGACTCGACTATTTAATACCAATAATTAGCATAAAAGTATGTAGTTCTCCAAATAAATGCACAGAACATGACAATGTCCGTTTGGGTTCTAGGAAAACCCAGTGGACTTTGGACAAGGCTATCTTAAAGAGTCATTATGCGGACAACATAACTGACTCGTCTAGGTTTGACCATAATACATGCAAAATTTTAATCAGGGTAAGGTTTCTATAGGGTTTTGACTGGTACCCTTGAGTGGACAACTCAAGGGAAAAAGGTGCGGAACTGTCGACTACATCGTTGATTGACTGATTTTATCGTAAATATGCCTTTTTCGGATTTAGGGGTGATAATATCGGAAGAGCGCAACAACTCATTATAAGCATTGCTATAGGATTTTATTTGGCACGGGTGGAATATGATGTTGAGCATGATTATGCAACAGTTAAAGGCATGTAGTCATGTATTTGCATGTTAAGAAAGTAGTAAATACAATAGTTTCATAATGTAAAACAGTAGTAAAGGAAAACAGTAAAGAAAAGAAAAAAGGAGATAAGTCATTTTTGCTATCAAAATGGAAACTGAATGCTTAAAAGAAATAAATAAATAATTGTGCGTAAAGAAGCATAAATTCACAATAATAGTCTGAAATGGTAAAAGCCCAAAACAATATCCCCAGCAGAGTCGCCATGTTGTCGTGCCCCCTTTTCCTCGCGAAATCGGGTTTATTATATTTGGGAGGACAACTCATTCCTTTTGGGAATTAGGTTTGATTTGAAGAGTCGCCACCTAATGATTAGGGTGCATTAGGACACCAAGAAGGTTTGATTTGAGTAAACCGGAGATTGGGTAAGTGCTTGAAATTATTCCAAGGGGAAGGTGTTACACCCCTCAGAATCCACTAGTGTGGTTCCCGACCAGACAATTATTGTGAATTTAGGTAAAAATAACATGTAGACAAATAAATCTTCAAATAAGAGGGGATTTCACATAATGGTTTACAAATAAACAAAGTTGGAGAGAATAATTAGAAAAGCTGATTTTTAAAAGGAAGAGCTAAAATTGCTAAAAGAAGTAAAGAAATAATAGGAGAGGGGGTCCTAGGTTTGTTAAAAATATGGATCACCCCACACAATGCCAGGTAATCACTCCTCAATGAAGGGCTACACATGACATTATCGCACGGTCATCATATCCATATCTACCCTCCCCATCCCGTTAAGATATTTAAAGTGCGAAATGGTCTCGATTACTTATTACATGCTATTACCCGTCCCAATCCGATCAGTCCTGAAGGCACTTACGACTACTAATCCTTAAGGGGAGGGATATTGGGCTTATTTGAGGTTTCAAAAGGTTAAAAATCTAAGGCGACATACAAAACACATATTGAACATTTAGGGGAGAGCATATAAACAAAACAGAGGCTCAATTACACCTCCTTGAACAGAAAAGCACATAATTAGCATGACTTTCAAATACTATTTAGGTTAAATTAAAGGCGAAAAGGTTGAATATTGAGGTAGACTGGTTTATTTCATAACTCAGACAAGAAGTCCGAATCAGGCCTGCCTGTTGGTCGTAACAGAAACAGATTCAGTTCATAATTTTAACCTAAGGCTTGCCTAAATGTTGGACAGAGATCCTATAGGCATGGTATCTACTGGATTCAGAAAACAATGAAATAGTAAGGCCTGAAATAAACTGTTTGAATGCATACTTGTTACACTTGCTAAGTGAGGGAATTAGATTATTAAAAGAGAGGCCAGATTTAAACGAATTGATTATAAGTTCTGCAGTTGATAGTAACCATTATTACTGGTTTTTAGATTTATACTTGAGTGAAGAGGATACGATTCGATTAGGAATCCCTATAGGCATGCTTTCTATGCGTTGCTGACTTCAATCCTTTGTAGACATGGTATAAAAATGCATAAGCCTTATAGAAATAGTATATAAATGCATAAGACTAGTTTTAAACCTATAAACATGGTATCTAGCTTGCATAATTTATTTAAGATCTATGAGCATGGTATCTAGATGTAATTGAATATGCAGAATCGAACAATCCTATAGGCATAATTTCTATAAGAAGTTGAATATGCAGAATTCAGAATGGACCGATAGGAATGATTTCTATATGCATTTTTAAATATGCAGAATTCAGAATGGACCTATAGGCATGATTTCGATATGTATTTTTGAATATACAAAATTCAGAACACCTATAGACAGGGTTTCTACAAGAAATTTGGATATGCAAGAATGTAGAATGACCTATAGGCATGATTTCTATATGCATTTGAATATGCAGAATTCAAAATACCTATGGACATGGTATCTACCCTTTGCATACATAGTTACCCACCCTTTTTCACTAACCATCCCCAAGTGTTTATTATAAATTATTACAGCCCAAGATAAATTAAAATTACATCAGAAACTATAAAGAAAAATACAACTAGAGGAAGCCTGATTCTTGACTTCCTCTCTGAGTTATGAGATAGACCAACTCAAAGAGACCATTGATCCAAAGTCTTTCTCCCATTTTAGTGTGTCAAAGTTCTCTAAGAGCCTCAATGGGACTCCGGGCAATGCTCACACCCAAATTGTACTATCAGAATGGGGACAAGTGCAGTGTAGAAGGGCCAGCCCTCAAGTGTCCAAGTTCAGAGGGAGCTCAATGGGTCCCAAGGAAAGGCTCACAAGAGGGGGGAAGAACTTAAAGACTAAGAGAGAGTTCAAGTGCAGAAACAGAACTTGAAGATTTAGAGAAGTAAAGGAAAAGGGAAAGGGGTGCTGGGAATAGTTACAGAATTAACGACTTTACACAAAAGGGATTCAAGGGTTGGGACTAATTGTAGAGAGCCCTTGTGCTTGGGCATTAATTGATTCTGGGCATGCATAGCAATATGGAATGTTGTTATGCTCATAAAACCAACTATAATATACAGCATACATTGGTAACATGAGGTTATGATCCCAGGGGATCAAGTTTGAGTCATAGACAACAATACTTTAATGTTGGCATGCTTCAAACAACCACCAGTGTCAAGCATACTTAGGATACACAATAGAGGCAGAACAGGTAGAAGGAAAATGCTAAACAAGTACTGAAATAAACACAACAGTAGGCAGCCAGGAGGGAAAAAAGGTGTTAAATAAACACATAGTTATGATGCTGAATCTTAATTAGAACATACCAGTTCAAAGAAAGCAAATAGATCAAGAAGTAGGCAGCAGGACTTGTAAATAGGCCACAAGTAATAAGAGAGAATACTTTTAAGTATGAGTATAAGTTCAGAAAACTACGAGTGTTCGTGTGTTTTTTTTTTTTTTTTTTTGTTAATGAAAAAGTCAGATATTTATAGTGTAAAAACAGGCAGAAAAAATAAGGTAAGGGTTGTAGTTCAAAAATAATTAAGGATATATATCAATTAAAATCAGATCAGTATCAAAGACTTTCTTTAATTAAGGAATAAAATCAAACGGTAGCATGCAAGTGCTAAATAAGGAAAGAAATCACATAGGGCTGAATATGACCAATAAGGAAATATTTCCAGCATAGTACGAGTCCACAGTAGGTAATAGAGGCTAGGTTTATCAGACTTTAATCCAGGAAAGGTCTATAAGAATCTCATACCAATTTAATCAAGGTAAGGGGATCAAATCAACTTAAGTGAAAAATGTAGGGGTCGGAAGTTCAAAGGAAAATATCTCAACAAGTCCAAGAAACGAGGGAAATTAATACAATAAGGAAAGAATTAATTACAAGAGTGCAATCAGAATTACATAGAGATTTGAAATTAGTCCACAATCAGGGGTTATTTTGAGAGGGAAATTTAACCTATAAAGAGTGCATAAACGTAAAGCATGTGAGGCTGAATTTAAGACAAAGAAAAGTGTCATGCAATTGCAAAATCAGTAACTAGTAGCCTATATGAACATGGTAACTCAGCAATGGAGAAGAGAGAGAGTATCAAATAACATACAAACGGTGCAGTAGAAAGACCTTAGAATCATATAAATAAACAAAGGTCGAAACAAGGATTTTCGAAGCTCAATCGAGCAGTAGATAAATAACTTCAGAAAATCGAATAGCTCCAAAGAAGTTAGGGTTTTGAAATCAAACAAGTTGAGAGATAAAGAACAAGAAAATCACATAGCAAGTGGTCTCAAGACTCGAATGAATCCCCAAATTTTGAGGTTTTGCCATCAGTCGAGTGTAGAGATGTAAAGACAAGTAATCAAGGCAAAAACTACTAACGAAATAAGTTCAGCAATCTCAGAAAGGAACCGAGATCTCTAACATGCATTTTCCAGTAGAAGGAACTCATGAGAAACATAGTAAAAGAGCAACATGAAAAACAGTAGAAGAACTCATAAGAACATAGTAGAAGAACAACATAAGAGACCCAGTATAAAAACATCCTAAGAAAACACCGTAGAAGAACTCGTAAGAACATAGTAAAAGAACAACAGAAGACACCCAATAGAAGAACATCATAAGAAACATAGTAGAATAGACGCATAAGAAACACAGTAGAAGAAACACATAAGAATCACAGTAGAACAAACACAATAGAAGAAATACATAAGAATCAGAGTAGAACATGCCAAAGATCAGAAAAAAAACCCTAAATCAGAAAAGATAAAGGTTTTGAAAGTAGAGTTTCTTGAAAGAAACTTTAAAAATGTTTGGAAGTTTAAGGAAAACACAGATCTAGAAAAAATCTAAAGAAATCAGAAGAACCTCAAAAGTTAGGGTTTCAGAAGAACCAAGATGGTGAGAAAGGATTGGAAAGTCGTTGATCTAACCAGGAGAAGTCGAGATCTAGCTCGAATAGCCATGGCTTGCCGGAATGAGGCCGGAGACGACCATAGAACTCGAATCAATTCCGTAACCAGGCGTGTAGGAGCTATATGAGGCCGATGTAGGACTTCAACGGCCTTGGAAGCCATGAATTCTGGTGGTTTTAGGGCGGAAGTGGAAGGAGGCGGCTAGGGTTTCTGAGAGAGATTGAGAGAAGGGGGATCTATGGGCGGCTACAGGTGAGAAGTGATTAGGGTTTAGGGGGTATTGGGGAATTAAAAAGGAAAGGTAAAAGGGTGGTCGTTGATCGTTTTGATCAACGGCTTGGATTGAATGGGGATCCGGGTGGGTTATTTAAAAGGGTCATGGGTCGGGTAGATTAGGTAGTTGTGTTGGGTAATTGGATTTGAAATTGGGTTTAATTAGGGGTGCCAAATCTAGCTAAACTTGAAATGTAAATGGGCTAACATTTAAATAGTCTTTTTCCCTTGTTTATTTTATAAAAAATAGTAAATAATTTTTGGAAGTAAATTAAAGGAACTAAAATAATTAATAATACATAATTATTAAATTAAAAATACTGGAGTCAATTTTATAATTATAAACAATTTAAACCTTAAAAGAGGCTAATAGCTAGTGGAACAAGAAAGACATGGATGGTTTACTCATGTAAAACAATAAAAAACGAGAAAAGAAATATAAAAAGAAAAAATCAAAGTATATGCAATTTAGCTTTTAAAATGCTAAATAAATTTATAAAAATATGTAAAAAATATGTTAGCTATATTTTAGCATAAACATGAGAATCAGATAAATGAATCACCAGAAAATAATAATTTTGGGGATAATTATAAGGATTTTCTTGATAAAATAAGGCAATAAATTAATTTAAAAAATCTTTAAAAATTGAGAAAAATAATAAAACTTCATGACATACTTATATATATATATATATATATATATATATATATATATATATATGCTATTTTGAAAGTATTTTACATATTAAAAAATATATAAGAAAAAATTGGATATCAACATCCACATATACTGCAACATATACCAAGGAATTTTCATTTTTCTTATAAAAAAGTGAGTAGTCATTCATAGAGTGTGTATATCCTTTTGAGCCGAAAGCCTCAGTCAGCTTTGCATACCACTGTGACTGGTTTGCTTAAAGCATATAGAGACTTGTTTAGTTTGCATACCAGTCAAGGTTTATCCACAACAAGTCTAGGTGGAGTCTGCATATATACTTCCTCATTAAGGTTTCCATGGAGGAAAGCATTGCTTACATCTAGCTGAGATATACATCACTCCTTCTTCATTGATGTGGCTATTAATCCTCTCATTGTTGTCATCTTCGCTATTGGGGAGAATGTTTTTGTGTAGTCAATTCCTGCTTGTTGTGTGTAGCCTTTCACAACCAATCTGTCCTTGAACCTTTTTATACTACCATTAGCTTTATGCTTCACTTTGTAAACCCATTTGCATCTTATTGCTTGCTTCCCTGGTGGTAGGGCTACTAGGTCCCAAGTGTGGTTGGAATATAGAGCCTTAAATTTATGTGTCATTGTAGCTTGCCATGTAGGATCAATAGCTGCTTCCTCATATGATGATGGTTCCCTGTCATGACAAACATTTCTCACAAGAACTTGACTATTAGGAGTTAATAGATCATAGGCAACATGATGGTTCATAGAAAACAATGCATTATGGGAGTTAGAATTTGGTTTAAGTTTTGGTAGAAAATGTACAGTCTTGTACAGAACTAGGTGTCTTGTGTGTTCTTGAGGATTTTCTCAGCTGCATAGGTTATGCATGAGGTTGTTCAGTATGATCTTGTAATGGAAATTTTATTGGGGAATTAGGTACTATGGAGGATGATTAGGAGTGATAATGTGTAGGTGATATGAGATTAGTTGTGTTGTCAAAATTACTCCTTTGAACACTCAAATGTTCAGATGTTTTTTGTGTAATGTGTGTGCTATCAGAAGGTTGCTCACATAGAGGTTCAATAAAAGGAATTGAATGAGGGATACATGATTGGAGAGATATATTTATATTGGTTGCAAATGGAAAGACAGATTCATTAAAAACTACATATTTGGAGATAGTGATCTTTCTAGTGGCTAGACTTGGGACTTTGTATCCCTTTTGTGCTAAAAGGATAGCCAACAAATATATATGGTATTGTTCTTGGTTTAAATTTGTCTCTATGAGGCCTAGGTATAGTAAGGTAGCACAGGCAACCAAAACCTTTTAGGTGAGAGACTTTGGCTTTCTCTTATACAACAATTCGTATGGAGTTTGATCATTAATAGAAGTGGAAGCGAGTCTGTTTATGATGAAGGTTGCACAGAGTATACATTCACCCTAATACCTTAGGGGCAGTTTAGATTGAAAGAAGAGAGCTCTAGCAGTTTCAAGGAGATACTTGTGCTTTCTTTCCACTACACCATTTTGTTGTGGAGCGTAGGGACAAGTTCTTTGATGTATGATACCTTTAGATTGAAATAGCATGTTTGTTCATGCATTGGTAAACTCTAGTCCATTATGTGTTCTCATAACTTTGACATTTACTCCAAACTAATTTTCCACCAGATTAATGAATCCCTTAAGTACTTGATGGGCATTACTCTTACTGGATAGGAGATGAGTCCAAGTGGACCTACTAAAGTTATCCACAATGGTCATGAAATATTTGTACTTATCATGTGTGGGCACATGATATGGTACCCATAAGTCAACATGTAGGAGCTCAAAATTCTTATTGGTTGTGTTAGTTCTCTAAGGAAATGGGAGTCTTTCCTGTCTGGCCATTAGGCAGCTGGTGCAATTAAAAGGTTATTTGGAAGAAAAGGTCATAGGAATAGAGGATATATTTTTTATTTTTACAAAGGGAACATGCCCAAGTCTATTATTCCGCAAAACATCTATACTGTCTCCAACACACAGATGAGAAAATGCACTAGGAGAATTAGACGATGAATTCACAGAAAGAAAACGTTCTTCAATACCTGCACTTGAACTAATTACAACTGAAGATGAAAGAACACACTTATTGACATGAGATGGTGTATCTACAATAGAGAAATAGACATTGTGTGTTACAAGTGCAGTGAGTGACAGGGATGGACAAGAAATCAATAGCATTTGCTCCAGGATTTGCACTGTTGTTCTTTAAGCACCTCGGGCACAAGATGTAAATCCCATCTTTGACTCTTCCTATCACTATAGCCCTCTTAATTAAAGGGGCCTGCAGTATACAACAATGTTTAATAAAGACAACAAGACAACTAAGATGAGAGGCTAGAGAGTGAACATAGATTAAATTGTATCTAAAAGAAGGAACAAGCATTACCTTATTCAGAGTGATCTTAGGATTAAGTACAATATTAACAATCTCACTCACCTTCACTTTGTAACCATTTGGGAGAATAACAAGTAGAGGATAAGGTAGAGTTACTATATTGGTCAATAAGGATCTATTAAAGGTCATGTTATTTGATTCCCCTGAATCTATAATCCAAGAGCCAGCCTTGTTTTTGAAACATTCACATGAGAGTTTCCCAAAATTAATAGAGGAGGTGCAGGCTATGATACCTGCAAAGTTTACTGATGAAGTGTTGGCATTGTCTGAACTGTCTCTTCCTCCTCCTGATTGGAATTGATGTAGTAGGCTCACAAGTTGATTGTATTCTTCCTTTGTGAGATTCACATTTTGAGCACTGCAGTTCTCATCACTGGTATGTTAGAGTATCTGTGGATGCTACATGTGCATTAACCATTCCTCTATTTCCCCTATTGAACCTAGTACTTTGGTTCACACCAGAATTATTCCATAGTTATAGTTTTGTCTTGGATTTTGATTGAAACTGGAAGCTTGATTGTGGTTTAGATTTGGATTCTGATTTTGATTGAAGCCTTGAGGTTAACCATGAATTTAATACCACTTCTCTTTTTTGTGTCCTCGCCTTTTGAAGTAATCACAAAAGGGTCTATTTCTATAGTTGTGAGAGTTATTAGGAGAGTAATTTATCTTGAACGATGTTATCCTTCTTGTGTTGACTTTTAGGGCTGATGACTCAAGAGCTAAGTGGTTATGAGGCTTAATTTCTATCTGTCTTTCCTCTTGAATTAGTAATGAGAAGGTTTGTGCAATTGTGGGAAGAGGATTCATCATGAGGATACTACCTCGAACGACAGTGAGGTTTCATTTAGTCACACAAGGAACTGTATTAACCTTATGTCCTATTCTGCTTTATGCATACTGTCCCTTGCTCCACATGTGCAATTACAGGGGCAATGAGACCTATAAATCAGAGTAGTAAGTTCTTCCCACGGGTTTTTCTTTTTTGTATAGTAACCAATAATATCAAGAGCTCCTTGGGACAAATCATTAATCTCCTTTTGAATCTGGTAGAGCTTTGTTCCATTTATCTGATCATATCGATCTTCAAGCTCTTTCCAAAACTCAATTGCATCTGTCACATACTCATCACTATCTGTAATTTCCTTCACCAAGGAATTTTAAATTCATGAAGTCACCATATCATTGCATCTCTCCCACAATCGATAGCTTGAGGGGCCTGGATCTGGGCCTTTTGCAGTCCATATTGATGAGGGGTCTGAATATGGGCTCTCATCAGACCTCTTCTCCATGAGCGATAACCAAATCCATCAAATGGAACAGGAACTTGTACTATTCCCGAATTATCAGAGGGATGCATGTAAAAAGGACGGGTAGTGTCAAAAATTGGCTGATTAGAAGATTCATCCATGGTCGGTGTAGACTGCTCATCATCTCCGACAGTAGCCATCTCTTACAAGGTGTAGAATTCAACTAATTAACCAACAGAAGATTCTAAATACAGATCTAGAATTCTGATAGAGAATTCTAAGAGGTATGAATTTAAATCTATGAAAACAAAGTTTGCATGTGTATGATCGAAACAAAATCGAGGATGATGAATCTGGATTTAACAAATCCAGGAGAATAAATCGAAACTTCTGACCTTGCTCTGATACCATATCAAAATTCCGGCAATGAAACAGTAATTTCCACATTAGCTGAGCTGCGAATGCACCGGCATCAATGGCAGAAGCTTCACACCATGAGCTTAATGGTATTCAAAGAAGAAGAAGGAGAAGATAACCAGATGAATATTATGGAAGAAAAGGAGATTCTACTCCATTCATTCAACTGCTCAATTGAGTGGAACACCTCCCACTATATACAAGAGTATAAAGAAAAAACTGACTAAGTAAAACCAACTGACAGCTGTCACTACTCTTGACTGGCTGTACTTCGCCACTAAGCTAACTAACTAACGCTAACAAAACTAACAAAGCTGATTATATAACTAATGGAAAATTAATCTTAACAAAAGGATTAATGACAACATATTTGAGAATGTTATTTTCATTTTATGAAGCCAGCAAAATATAATGGTTACGAATAGTGTACATGTGAAGACTTGCAAAATGAGCGAGTCATTAGGAAATTGAAAAAAATACGATTCAAGATATAGTTAAGTAATGGATTATAGTGAAGAAGCCTAGTTTATTTTTCACTGAGAGGGCTCTCATCACACCTCTTCTCCATGAGCGATAACCAAATCCATCAAATGGAACATGAACTAGTATTATTCCCGGATTATTAGAGGGATACATGTAAAAAGGACTGCTAGTGTCAACAATTGGCTGATTAGCAGATTCAGCCATGGTCGGCGTAGACTGATCATCATCTCCAATAGTAGCCATATCTTACAAGGTGTAGAATTCAACTAATTAACCAACAGAAGATTCTAAATACAGATCTAGAATTCTAATAGAGAATTCTAAAAGGTATGAATTGAAATCAATGAGAACAAAGTTTGCATGCGTATGATCAAAACAAAATCGAGGATGATGAATCTGGATTTAACAAATCTAGGAGAATAAATCGGAACTTCTGACCTTGCTCTGATACCATATCAAAATTCCGACAATGAAACAGTAATTTCCACCTTAGCTGAGCTGTGAGTGCACCAGCATCAATGGCGAAAGCTTCACACCATGAGCTCAATAGTATTCGAAAAAGAAGAAAGAGAAGATAACCAGATGAAAATTCTGGAAGAAAAAGAGATTTTACTCCATTCATTCAATTACTCAATTGAGTGGAACTCCTCCCACTATATAAAAGAGTGTAAGGACAAAGCTAACTAAATAAAACCAACTAACAGCTCTACTCTTGACTGACTGTACTTAGCCACCTATCTAACTAACTAATACTAAAAAAACTAACAAAGTTGATTATACTAATGGAAAATAATTAATCTTAACAAAAGAATTAATGACAACAAATTTGAGAATTTTTTTATCTTTGCATGAAGCCAGAGAAAAGATAATGGTTATAAATAGTGTACATGGAGACAACAACAACAACAACAATAACAATAACAACCCAGTAAAATCCCACAAGTTGGATATGGGAAGGGTAGTATGTACGCAGACCTTACCCGAACCCCGAAGGAGTAGAGAGGCTGTTTCCGGAAGACCCTCGGCTCAAGATAACACATCTTCTCCATGAGTGATAACCAAATCCATCAAATGAAATAGGAACTAGTGTTATTCCGGATTATCAGAGGGAACTCTCATCACACCTCTTCTCCATAAGTGATAACCAAATCTATCAAATGGAATAGGAACTAGTGTTATTCCCGGATTATCAGAGGGATAAATGTAAAAAGGACTTTTAGTGTCAACAATTGGCTGATTAGGAGATTCAGCCATGATCGGCGTAGACTGCTCATCATCTCCAACAGTAGCCATCTCTTTCAAGGTGTAGAATTCAACTAATTAACCAACAGAAGATTCTAAATACAGATCTAGAATTTTGATAGAGAATTCTAAGAGGTATGAATAGAAATCGATGAGAGCAAAGTTTGCATGCGTATGATCAAAACAAAATTGAGGATGATGAATCTGGATTTAACAAATCTGGGAGAATAAATACGAACTTCTGACCTTTCTCTATACCATATCAAAATTCCGGCAATGAAAAAGTAATTTCCACCTTAGCTGAGCTGCGAGTGCACCAGCATAAAGGGCGGAAGCTTCACACCATGAGCTCAATGGTATTCGAAGAAGAAGAAGGAGAAGATAACCAGATGAACATTTTGGAAGAAAAGGAGATTCTACTCCATTCATTCATTTACTCAATTGAGTAGAACTCTTCCCACTATATACAAGAGTGTAAGGACAAAGCTAACTAAGTAAAACCAACTGACAGTTGTCACTTCTCTTGACTGATTGTATTTAGCCACTATGCTAACTAACTAACGCTAACAAAACTAACAAAGCTGATTATATGAACTAATGGAAAATTAATCTTAACAAAAGGATTAATGACAATATATTTGAGAATGTTATTTTCTTGGTATGAAGCCAGAGAAAATATAATGGTTACGAATAGTGTACATGGAGAAGACTTGAAAAATGAGCGAGTCATTGGGGAATTAAAAAAATACGATTCAAGATACACTTAAGTATGGATTATATTGAGGAGCTCAAGGCTTTAAACACCACGACCCCGACTGTACGTTGATGAACTTGTCAAATCTTTACAAATCATCGAGAAAAGAATAAATAAGTCAAAGCAAGAGTCAACCGAACATGATTTGCAAGCAAATAATTAAGTTTTAGACGAGAAGGATGAAAAATGGACTCTCCTCAAAAAGGACTAGAGGAATATTTAAGAAAGAATACCTTAAGTTCGTGATATCACAAGATCAGATTGTGGATATCTTCATCAAATTATTAAAGATTGATGTCTTAGAACGTTGGAATGATGAGTCCAGTTTAAATGGGTTTTTTTTTTTTTAAATAAGCTAGATCTAATTCTAAGTACATGGTGCTCTTAATTCATGTAATAGAAAATTAATGGCAGAATGCTTGTGTATATGTATTTATGAAAAGCTAGGGAGAGGCATGGAGTTAACATGAAACATGTATTAGAAGAATACCCAGTATGTTCTTTCTCCACTTGTCTCTTCAAGAAAATATCATTAATTGAGAGTGTTCTTCAATTCCTCGATCTCAAACCTTCCCAACAAGTTTAAATAAGGTGACAAAATTCTTTACCTCTACGTTATGTTGGACAAGCCTTTTGGTCCGTATCCAGAAAACAAAAAGAACAAAGAACAAAACAAAAAAGGAACAACAAATACAGACAGCACGTAGTTTCCTTTTATAAAGAGCATTACATTTGGTACACCTAAACTTCAAGAAAACTATTTCTCATCAGAAAATATAAACTAGCTGAATTAAGCATCTTTATAGTTGTGTGAGCACAAGCATGCGTACTTCGGAAAAGTTCAAGGTTTAAGAAAGGAAAGAAAAATAATAAATTAACAATATCCTTTTGTTGATTTAGATTGTTAAACTGAAATAAATATGGAGTACATATATCAAACAAAAAAAATAAAAATAAAAGAGGAAGTTGTATGGAGGGAATCGAAGTACCTCTTTGATGGAGTTCTAGCAAGTAGATTTGATTAACATATTAGAAAGGAAAAAGCTTCTCTTTGATAAACGGTCATATGGGAGTTCAGAAAGGATCTGATCGTAGATATAGACTTAACGAACTACAAGGTTTTCATCAAGGACTGATCATGAGGTGGTTCCATCCCTAACCTAAGCTCAAGGTCCAATTCTGAAACATGATTTAGCTGCATGCCCTTTTCTTCTACTTGCCTGCCCACACAATTGCTTGCTTCTTTAATCAACGGAGTCTTTGTGAATAAAGGTAATTGCAGAACATCTCCAATAATCACTTCATGATTATGGTCACCATAATTCACCTTATGATCATTTTCTTCAGATGTATTAACACATGGCCTTTTCGAGGGGCTATTAATTGTTTCATCGTACGATACTTCATGTTGCAACGAGTCCTCGTTTGGAGGAGGAAGAGGAAGAGGAGGATTAACGGAGTTGTTGATGTCCAAAGAAAGCAAGTTTTCACTGGAAAATTCTCTAAGCCTGGCTCTATCTTTTCTGTGGATATTCATGTGTCCACCTAGTGCTTGTGCATTAGAGAAACCTCGTTTACAGAAACTACACCTATAAAACTTAACATGCCCTAAACCTAGTTCATCGGACTTTTCGGAGTTTGAAGGATCAATCTCCATAGAAATGAAAGGGCAGGGCTGTGGAGAAGAGATGAAAAGATACTTGGAACAATATGGAGAGGAGGTCATGGTCGGCGTCAAATGAGATTTTTATAATTGAACAACAAAATAGAGAGAACAAGCACGCTTGCTTTCGTATTTAAGATGATTAACAACTATGACTATAATTTCATATTGTATTATGCAATTATCTTTCTACCAGCAACTTGACACAAATGTCCTATCCAAAATTTTTAATTTTCCTTTGGATGTAGGGTGGCCGCATGGGCGGATGCATGCCTTATGAGCCGGTTCAATTGAACCCATAACTTTCGATATTAAATAAAATTTTATTAAAATTATAAAAATAGTATATATAAACACATAGCTTTAAAAATATAATGGGTTCAATACTAAAAACTATAAATTGAACCCATAAAATTTAAATCTTGCATCTGCCTCTGGGTGGCCGAGATAACAGGATGCAATTGAACCCATAAAATTTAAATCTTGCATGGGTGACCGAGATAACAGGATGCACAAATAGTGATGGATGCAGTATAGAACCACCGGATTCAACTAAACCCAATACTTTTAATGCGGAGCATAAATTTATATAAAAAAATATATAAACCCATAACTTTAAATGCCGAACCGATAGATCTAAAATCGCCTCTGTGCACAAGGGAAGGGTTTTGAGAATCTTAGCTCGTTACGTATGTGTTACTGAAGTGAACATTAGATAGAAGACGTTTTTATTTACTTATGTCATATATACATGTGTATTCCACACATTCAAGTTGTCACTTTTTTATAGGCCAAGCATGTGAAATATTTTTCTTACAGTGGATAGTGGAGAGACTTGAAACCGTAACTTCTACTTGCTTCATCATGTTAAATTTTTTTGTTGTCTCGCACTTATGCTAGATTTAGAAACAGTTGGAACTTCATAATATCCCACTCGGCACAATTAGACTCATCTCATATAATTTTCTCGTGAATGATTTTAAGATGTAGCTCTTAACCATGCATATTTAACCTAATGTTATAACTCTCAAAAGTGATGATGTCCATCTCATTTGAAGAAGTATTAGGCATGTGCCTAATAAAAGTTTCTTTGGTTTGGTAGCCA
>MU698398.1:2542-12722 GCA_026770625.1 Nicotiana glauca
CCCAACTTGCCCAGAATAAACTTGTGAGTCGCACCATATAGGGGCTTGGTAAGCATATCTACTTATTGCAACTTGCTTGGAACATAGGACAATGAGATTATCCCATCATGAAGTTTTTCACGGACAAAATGACAATCTAGCTCGATATATTTAGTACGCTCGTGAAAGACAGGATTTCGAGCAATGTAAATGGCAGACTGAATGTCGCAATGAACAGGAACTAGAACAATAGAAGTGATAGAAAGTTCATGAAGTAGCCTGGTAAGCAAGGCAAGCTCAGCTATCACTCTTCTCATGGATCGGTATTCAGCCTCAGCCGAAGATAAAGCAACATTATACTATTTTTTCGACTTCCAGTTAAGAAGAGAGCCACCGACTAATACCAAATAACTACTCACACACTTTCTAGAATTCGGACAAGAAGCCCAATCCGAGTTACAGTAGGCTTGGAGAGAAAGATCAAAATTAGCATTCAGGAAAAGTCCTTGATCCAATGTGCCTCTAACATACTTAAGAACATGATAAGCAATAGATAAATTAGCAGAGGTGGGAGAATGCATGAATTGACTAAGTTATTTAACAAAAAAAGCCAAATCAGGTCTAGTATTAGTGACAAAATTTAATTTTCCAACCAATTTCCGATAAAGAGTAGGATCTGATAGGGGCTCCCCAACCTCTACTAAAGATTTCAGATTAGTGCCCAAAGGGCTGGCGATAGACTTGCAGTCCAGGTGATCAAAATTCAGACAAAAGATCTAGTGCAAACTTCCTTTGGCAAACTATGACACCACCAGATTCAGCTCGAATTTCCAGACCCAAAAAATAATGCAAGTGTCCTAAGCCTTTAATTTTAAACTGTTCATCTAGAAACAGTTTAACGGCTGCCATTTCCTTATCATCATTTCCAGTTAAAAGAATATCGTCAAGATAAACAACAACAATCGTAAGATGACCAAAATCAGATTTAATGAACAATGAGTAGTCATTTTAGAGACTGTGTAGCCCAAAGAAATAAGAGAATCACTTAACTTGGAGTACCACTGTCTTGAGGCATGTTTGAGGCCATATAAAGACTTTCTTAACTTGCAAACCGTGCTATTCCCAGCCACCATCATACCTTGAGGTATTTGAATGTACGCCTCCTCATCTAAATTCCCGTGAAAAAAAGCATTATTGACATCTAATTAAAACATGTCCCAGCCTTTTTTGACTGCCACATTTATAATAGATCTAATAGTCGTCATCTTAACAACCAAGGAGAAAGTTTCATTATAGTCTATACCTTCATGTTGTGTATTACCTCTTACAAGTAACCGAGCTTTAAATCTGTCAATTCTATATGTTATATTTTATACACCCATTTACAACCGATTGGTTTCTTCCAGAGGGGTAAAGGAACTACATCCCAAGTCCCATTAGCCTCAAGAGCCTCAAATTCTTTCAACATTGCCTCCTTCAAGGCTTGCTATAAGGGTGCCTATTGATAAGTTGATGGCTCAAGTATAGTGTCTAAGGTGTGAACTAAACTTAGATTATGTGAACTTAAGGTGCTAGAGCATACAGATCTTGGAAAGGCGGGGTTAGAAGTTAAAGTGGGAGGAAATAAAGAGGAAAAATTACAAAGGTAATCGTTCAAATATGAAGGATGATGATGACTACTGGAGGGATATCGAGTTGCTGGGACGAGAGAAAGGGAAGGGCCAGGTGAAACAGGTGAAAGATGAGATTCAAAAGAAGTAGAGGAAGGAAAAAAAGTAGAAGACTGTATAACAGAATCCTGAGGTGAAGAAGATAAACTGGAGAGAGGAAGAGAAGAATCTGAATCTATGTAAGGCGGCGAAGTTGGAAACAAAATTTTGGGAGTAGATGAAGCTGAAAAATAAAATATGTCCCCATGGAAGACGACATCCCTAGAAATAAGAATCTTTTTATGTGAAAGTTGCAGTAATTTATAAGCATTCTTTCTAGGGGGATAGCTTAAAAATATGTAAGCACTAGATCTTGGTGAAAATTTATTTCTTAGGGATTTGGAACCACTGCATAGCACAAGTGACCGAAACTTCCCACATGATTGTAGGAAGGTTTTTGACCAAAAAGAAGCTCAAATTGGGTCTTCCTAGATAACACTAAACTAGGAAATCTATTGATCAAATATATTGCAGTAAAAATACAATCACCTCATAAATGAATGGGAATTATGGACTGATGCAATAGGGCTCTTGTTGTTCCAGCAAATATTTGTGCTTTCTTTCGACAATGCCATTTTGTTGAGGTATATAGGGACAGAAGTTTGGTGTATCGCACCTTTGGAGACGAAATATGTTGTGGCTTAACGACGGGTTCCAAGGCATTATCTGTTCTTATTGTTTTTATTTTTATGTTAAACTGGGTTTCAATCAAGCAAAAAAAAGATTTTAGGACAGACAAAGCATTACTTTTGTGACTAAGAAGATTTGTCCATGTAAATCTACTATAATCATCCACAATTGTCAGGAAATATTTTTATGATTTTTGTATTACAGAATGATATGGTCCCAAACATCCACATGAATAAAATCAAATAGATGAGAAGAATAAGATTCACTGTGAGAAAAAGGAAGTCTTTGTTGTCTAGCAAGAGGATAAATTTCACAAAGGAAAGGTTATCTGTTACATGTAAGAACATTCAGATATTCTATTCTCTGCAACTTTGAAAATGAAAGATGTCCCAATCTATGGTGCCACCAAACATGGAACATATTTACATTTATTGTATTTATATGAACAAATATAGGAATAAGAATAAAAGTTGAGGGAGAATATGATTCTGCAGTAGAAGAAGTTGAAGAAATTCTAGGATTGATTGCATAGAGCCCTTCAGCCATCTTACTAAGTTCCAATGGCTTCTTCGGAGAAGGGCCCTGTAAGTGGCATGCAAATTGTGTAAAAAATACCAGAGATGAAGTGTCAATTAAAAGCTTGTGAACTGAAATCAAATTATACTTGAAAGTGGGCACATATAGAACTTTAGACAAAGTAACATGGGACTTGACTTAGATAGTGCCAATAGATGTGACTTTCACTTTGTAGCCATTAGGTAAAGTGACAAGATATGTAATAGATAGGTTAGTTAAATTGGTGAGTAATAATTTGTTAGAGTTCATGTGATCTGATTCTCTAGAATCTAAAATTCAAGTATCAGAATTTAGCACACTACTTAGATAAGCACAACTTCTGTAGATTGAGAGAAAATAATAGGCAGATATACCTATAAAATTAGCTGCACTAGAGACAGACTGATTCTAATTTTCTGGATCATCAACCTGAACATTTTGAAGAATATTCATGATCTGCTTGTATTGTTCTGGAGTAATTTTATTTGGGGAAAAAGCAGTGTCAGGACCACCATCAGATTTTGGATTAGCAAAAGAAAATACATTAGCACCAATCCACACATTTTTATTTCCAAACTTGAAATTTTGAGGAAAACCATAAAGTTTTTAGCATTTTTCTATCACATGCCCTTTTTCTTGCAATACTTGCAAAAAAGCTTCTAGGATCAACATAACCCTTCTGATTATTGAAATTTTGAGTAGTAGGATTGTTGAAATTTTAGTTGTGCGGTTGTTGAAATTGTATCTCTGATTAGGATTGACAGATTGTGGTGCTTTCTGATTGTAGCTTGTCCCAGCAGATAATGAAACAAAGTCAAATTGGAAAATAGGAACATTATGTGTTGATAACCAAATTTTTCCTATAAAAGTTAAAATGCATATATATCTTCAAAATCGTACATTAGCATCAATTGGTATTTTTCATAATTTCTATATTTTTAAATTAATTTATCTTAGTATTGTATTCATACAAATAATTAAAAATATTTTTAAAATATTTCTTGATTTAATATTACCATCTATGGTCCTATTGAGTCCAAATTATTTCATAAGTAGCTAAATTAGCACCTTTCGGCTATAATTATAATAACTTTGCAATTATAGACTACGCATACATCACTGCATTATTTTACCAGAAATTAGTCCATTCTATTTTTAAAATATTGAATAATTATTCTAAAGCACCTTTGTGCATGAATTTTTTTTTATAAAATAAGTTTTTTATTCAAATACTTGGGTATTTAACAAATAGCCTTTTTATTCCTTTATTTTTTCGGATCTAGCCTATTAAATCAGCCCAATTTTAATCCTCCCCCAATCCCAATTCAATTAAACCAGGCTCAAAAACCAACTAGCCCAAACCTAGAGACACCTACCCAACCCAAAAACTCATCAAATCGTGGCCGTCGATCCTTTAGTTCAACGGTCCAGATTAAACTTTTCTTTTTTCTTCCTAATGACCCCTAACCCTAAATCCTTTCCTCCATACAACAGCCCCTGAAACCCTCTCCTCTCTTGTTCTCTCTAAGACCAAGCCTTAACCTTAATCGCCGCCACCCAAAACCAGTTCTAATATCTTTGATTTCTACTCGATCTATGAATTCCCATGGATGTATGAGGCCTCTACATGTCTCCTATTTCCCCTGGTTTCTCAATTGTGTAGTTTTGTGGAAGGAACTCTGATAGTAGGCTATATAATTGATATTTATATCTTAATATGACCATGCTTTGTTGTTGTTTTATAGGTAAATTATCAACAAAATGCTCTAAATAGTGTTCTTTTATTTCACAAGGAATAATATATATGAGGAAGCAATACAGAGTGTTAGGCGATAATGTAAAGAAAATGCCCACTCGAGAAGTACCCGAGCATAAAGGAGCAGGAAATGGCTTGGACAACAATTTCACCGCGACCGCGATGGAACCGCAGAAGATTAAAGAAGTGAGTCAAAAATGTCAGCTCTCACCGCAGTTGGCTGCGACCGCGGTGCACTGTTCACGTTGTAGAAAATCTAGGGGCCAAAGTATAATTTTGGGGGAACTTTTATAAAACCCTTATAAGCTTTAGAAACTCACCCAAGATTGTTTTTAAGCTTGTTTTAGACTACTTTTGGAGGCCAGAACAAGTGTGAGAAGATCAACCAAACATTAGAGTCTTTCTATCTGTTTTATTTTCTTGCAATTACCTGTTATGAATAATTTAGTAATTTATTCTCGTTTTGGCTTGAGTATCTAAATCCTTTGTCTAGGATTTTGATGGAACCTATTGAAGGATGAACTTCTTGATTATGTTAATATAGTTTGCCAGTTAATCTCTATTTCTTCAACTACATGTTTGTTGTAGTTAATTGACAAGATCCTCAATTAGTTGTGCCTATTTAGTATGCATAACTCGGGAGAGAGTGCATATTTAGGTAGTTATTGAACATCACCACTCCCAAAGTATAAGAGGGATCTATAACTGCATGTTTAAAGGTGGGATTAGGGATAACGAAGCCTTAGGTGCAATCTAAAATGAGCTGTAATAAACAAAGCCAGATAGTGTATCTCGGGAGAGTGTGTCTAGTAAATTATCGTGATTACATGGGAGAGATTTACGGTAAAAGGAATGCTCATAATTAATAGAGGTATTTTGGTGAATCTATATGAAACATAACCGGAAGGGATTCAATCAATAGGGGAAATCACTACCTTAGAACCTTCTCAAAATTTTTTACAACTCAAGCATATTTAGTTTACAGCTGTTTATTTACTTTCAGTCTTAGTTATTAGAAATACCATCAACTGTTAATTACAATGTTTGGGGAAGTTCATTCTCTAAAATTTATTAAGTCCAACGAAAGTAATTGATAGGTTAATTCTCTGTGGGTTCGACTTTGAGCATAAATACTCAGATTATATTTGCAACATCCGCGTGTCATTTTATAAGACATAGTTGGGCGTGATTAAATTTTGGTACCATTGCCGGGGAATTAATAATTTTATCAATTACAATTGAAAGAAGTACAAAAATTCTTAGTATAGTCAGTTTTCTCTATACCCAATTTTTACATTGAAATTTTAACATTTGTTGACTTGGTTGCATAGGTGCATGCCTAGAAACTCATCAAGATCTGGTGAAGTATTTGAAGCATTATCAGATCCCGAGAAGTTTTCAAGGCCTTGAATCGGGCCAACCGAAAAAACAAATAACAACCAACAACTGCACAATTAAAAATAGTCATGGGAGATCACGAGGAAAACCCAGTTGTACCAATAGTGCCCGAGGCTGCTCTCTATGACTGAGCACAACACACAACTGAAAATCTATCCACAGCGATTGTAGTCCCGCAGATACAAGCTGAGTCATTCCAGATCACGAATAACATGTTGCACTTGTTGCAGAACAGGGGACTATTTTCGTGGTCACAAGTTGAAGATCCTCAGCAGCATTTGAAGAATTTCCTGTCTATCTACAAAACCCAAAGGCAGCCCAACATAACTCCGGAAGCAATCAAGCTGTTATTGTTTCCATTCTCAGTGACCGGAGCTACCCAGACCTGGCTAAAGTCACTCCCCATAAATTCTATAACAACTTGGGATGAGTTAGTGAAGCAATTCCATAACAAGTTTAACCCACCAACAAAACTCTCAATAAATTGATGAAATTTTGAGCTTTAAACAGAAACCAATGGAGACACTACATGAGACATGGGAGCGTCTTAAAGGAATGTTGGTTATATGTCGGCACCATGGTATTCCAGATCTGATATTAGGGCAACGATTTTACATGGGGTTGTCAGATAGTGTGAAGAACATTGTTGATGCTTCAGCTAGTGGAGCATTTCTGAGCAAAACATGGGAAGACGGCCAGATTCTGCTTAACAAGATGGCACAAAATTCGGGATGGACATCTAGGAATGCACCTATTACTCCAGCGGTGCACTTAGTGCCTTTCGACCCATCCAATTCTATGGCTAAAAATATGGCCACCCTATTGACACAGATGAGTATACTCACCAAAAAGGTGGAAGAGTCAGGGCAGAAGCAGCAGGTACACATTGTGGATACTACCAATGGGGGTTTGTGCATATCTTGCATCAATCAGCCAAGTGGTAACCAGTGGAATACAGAACCTGATCATCATCATTATCCTGAAGACGTGAACTATGTGTCTAATTATGGAGGCCAAAGACAGGGTGGTCAGAATTAGGGCCAACAGAATCAGCAGTACAGGAGGGGTTGCTCTGATGGTAAGCAACCCCCACTTCCAACCGAGAGGTTGTGAGTTCGAGTCTCCCCAAGAGCAAGGTGGGAAGTTCTTGGAGGGAAGGATGCCGGGTGTCTATTTGGAAACAGCCTCTGTATCCCACGGTAGGGGTAAGGTCTGCGTACACACTATCCTCCCCAGACCCCACTATGTGGGATTATACTGGGTTGTTGTTGTTGTTGTTGTTGTTGTTGTTGTAGAATCAGCAGTACAGGCCAGCCCAGCCACAGTTCAACACTGGGAACATGGGAGGTATGAGACCCCCTAACAATATGGCTCCTTACCCAAAGCCACAGGGATATAATAATCAGAATCAGTAGCAGAGGTATCAACCTCCTTAGCAGCAGCATGGTTGAAGGCAGAAAGATGGGTTTTCTAGACTTGAAGCAATGATGCAATAGGTTATTGGGTCTAATGCTAAAATTAATGAGAGAGTAGATGCACATGATGCATCGTTCAAGAATATTGAAGTGCAGGTGGGCCAAATTTTGATGTCTCTAAACAATCGTCCTCATGGGACACTACCTGCAAACACACAGATAAATCTAAAAGATCAAGGCCCGAAGCAGCTGATGGCAGTGAGTCTATGTAATGGTAGAGATTTGGATGCAGAGCAATAAAGGGCTCAATAAACTAAACAGGCTGAGACACTCATAGTAGTGCCCATTGAGCTGGATGAGTTAACAAAGCTGATAGAGGTGATAGTCCAGCCTACTTAGGAAGAAAATAGTACTCAGATTGATACCGAGAAAGAAGCTGAGACAGCCCAGGAACTAGTATTTAAGGTGGAAGCTGATAAAGATCAATCCCAAATGATTGGGAAGAAGAGAACTCCTGCACCCTTCCCTCAGAGGCTGACTAAGTACCAAAAGGAGGAGCAATATAAGAAATTCTTTGAGATGCTGAAACAAATCCAGGTAATCATACCATTGATTGAAGCTTTGAAAGAGATGCCTGGGTATGCAAAAATGATGAAGGACCTGATGTCCTGAAAGTTTGATTTCCAAGACTTGGCCACATTTACTCTTACTCAGACTTGTAGTGCGGTGGTAACTAGACTAATTGCTGAAAAGCTATCTGAACCAGGGAGCTTTACAATTCCATGCACTATAGGTAAGTTTTCTTTTGCTAAGGCACTGTGTGATATAGGGTCTAGCATCAATCTTATGCCTATGGCGACTTATTAGAGGCTGGGCATTGGAAGAGCTAGACCCACTCTATGTTGTTGCAACTGGCTGACATGACTGTGAAATGACTCTCTGGTATCCTGGATGATGTGTTGATTCAGGTAAGGAAACTTGTGTTCCCTACAGACTTTGTGATACTAGACTGCAAAGTGGATGAAGAGATTCCCATAATTTTGGGAAGACCATTCCTGGCCACGGGGAGAGCTCTAATTAATTGTGAGATTAGGGAGCTCAAGATGAGACTGAACGACGAAGAAATAACATTCAATGTGCAGAAATCTATGAGGCGACCAAGTGAATTCAACAATTGCTCTCTTATTGATGCCGTGGATGTAATTCTAGAGACCGATGATGAAATGCTGACTATTGAGGACCCCCTTGCTGCATGTTTGATTAATTTGGATGAGGTAAATGGAGAGGATCTGGCAGAATAGGTGTTGGCATTAGAGGGTAGAGGGTTCTGGGATAGAAATTTTGAGTTTGAGCCCTTGCACTTGGAAAATAGAGAAACTCCTCCAGCCAAGCCATCCATCGAAGAACCACCAAAGCTGGAGTTAAAGCCATTGCCCGCCCATCTCAGGTATGAGTTCCTTGGACCTGACTCCACATTTCCTATTATTATATCATCTAGTTTGTTAGATGTGCAGGATCAACTGTGAGGCCCCGTGAAAAAAAATTTCCACTCGAAACCCTAACCTCGTAGTGCCTAGTTAAGGTCAGGTGATAGAAACTCACAAAAATTCTTCGCGACTCACAAGCTCGCTACGGTTCAGACCCTTTGAGCTGATCTATGCATTTAAAAACCAAGAATCAAAGTTTTCTAGAAAAGTACAAATATGCGGTCTAGAATGCGGTCGTATACCAAGTGTGCGAACTGCATTTCTACCGCAGAGTGAGTCAGTGTGTTAGCTAATTTATGGTTAAAAATGCGGTCCATTATGCAATCGTATAACCGATATGCGGACCGTATAATCATCGCATAATTTCCTTGGGATTTTGTGAAGGTCAGTTATGCGGTGCATAATGCGACCGCAGAACGGGTATGCGGACCACATTTCCATCGCATACCCAAATAGAATGTTCAGATTTTTGGGAGCCTTTTTGCGGTCCAATATGCAGCCCGCATTTCCATTTGCGATTGTAGATCCGACTCGGGGCACTAATTTTCTAAATTTTAAACCCGACCCCCAATCGTTATATTCGGTATAGCAGCTTATTTTGTGGACATTTCTCAACATTTCTAGAGTGAGAGAGAGGGGTCTAAGAGAGGGAAGGTACTCCCTATCAAATTACTCTGTAGAATCTTGCTAAATCCTTGAAGATAATCAAGTGAGGGCTTCTAATCTTCATCCCAAGAGGTAAGGCTTCATCAGCTCAGTTCTTATTTCCACATTCAGGTATAAGGGGGTCATTAGTGAGGTAATTCATGGGTATAAGAATTGATTCCTTGCATGCACACTAAAACTTAGGGTATTGGGAGATAGTAAACTAAAGAGAAAGCAATTGGGGTATAAAATGATAGAAATTTCTAGCAAGAAGGACCTAAGATCATAGTGCACCTTTAGTGTTTGATGTTATGCTCGAATCAAGCTAAAATCTCAACCTCGTCCCTAACTCTCAGTTTAATTTGAAATTCTTACACAATAGATCGAAGTGCTAAGAGTTTCGAAAATTTGTAATGAGTAAGGAAAGCTATATTGAGGTATGTATGGCTAAAAACCTCTTTTATTAGAAATTGAGCTCCGTTGGCGTTTACATAAATGTGGTAAGACTAGAATTTGTTGATGTATCAACTGTCATTTCATATGAATTGGTTTGCAAATATATATATATATATATATATATATATATATATATATATATATATATAT
>MU698399.1:0-15579 GCA_026770625.1 Nicotiana glauca
AGGCTCGAGGGGATCTTTACTTGCTGGTATGTTAGATTTTGTATGTGATGTCAGAATTTAGACTGGTTGTCTTAGTGTCGGACAATTTTGAACTATTGTGGCATGAGCTATACCGGAAATGCCACGGGCTGAGTGGCGAGGTAAGTTGGATTATGTTCTATCAGGTTTAAACATGGTATGTGTTATTTGTTTCACCGTGGGTGTAATGATTTTCTTTGGCTCCAGCCAACAATTGAGCACGGCTGTCGATTTCAAGCATAGTGACTTGAGGTGTATCATGTGGAGTAGTATTTGTATAAGATCGCACGTTGCAGCAAAGCTGTGTAGAAACATGACCTTGCAGGTCAAATTTGTGTGTCCTATTTCTATGATGTGAGACAGGGTATCAGCCTTGTGTTGTGGCAAAACTAGTGAGTTTGAGGTACAACTCTCTCTGTTTAGTCATTTTCATGATTTGAGTATGTTCGGATCGTTTCTTATTGGTGCTAATATTATGCAAGTTGTGTCTTAGGCCTGTATTGAAGTGTCATATCACCAGAGTAGTGTGTTGGATTCGAGGTGATCGTTGGGGTCATTGAGGAATACGAACAGATTTGATTTTGGCTTGTTAGAAGGATAATAGCGAGGTTCGGCTCGGAAATCTGTTGTGGTATTAGTCAAAAGGGGAGTGGCTTCATAATTGGTTGATTTGAAAAATGATTATGGTTTGCTGCATGTCTCATTTATCGTTGGAAGTATATGAAAGTGTTGGAATAAGACTTTAGCTAATAAGAGATTTTCTATCGGTATTTGGTTGTTTTGTGCAACTGCTGTGAATAGAAGTTTTCGTTTCGAGTGCTTGGATTATGCAGTATATCATATGATTTCACCCGAGGTTGCAGGTATGGGTTATTACAGCTGGTTCGAGACTATTCAAGTATAGGTGTGAGGTTTTGATCCTATTGATGGTTTCGGAAGTAAAAAGGTAGTTCTATGATTTATGGGCTAGACTGGATTGTGTAAATTCGATTTAAATGTGTTATCGGACCTATATGAGATAGGGTAACGTGGGATCACCCCCGGGTATATGCTTAGTAAGGTTATTCAGCTATTTGTTGGCTTCTAAGATGACTCTGGGTACGCTCGAGGACGAGCGTTTGTTTAAGTTGGGGAGAATGTGACGACCCGACCCGTCGTCTTGTGAGTTACTACCCCGTTCTTCCCATTTTCTGTTTTCTTATGTTTCATTATCGGTATTGGGTGCGTTAGAATTTAATTGGAGTGATTTTATTAAGAAATGAGACACTTAGTCTCTTTTAAGAAGGCTTAAGTTGAAAAAGTCAACCGGATGTTGACTTGTGAGTTGGAGGGCTCGGAACTGAATTCCGATGATTCAGTTAGTTTCGGGGAATGATTTAAGGTTTAGGAGCACAATCGGACGTAATTTTGGAGGTCCGGTGAAGAAGTTAGCCTATTTTGGCGAAGTTAGTATTTTGGCGATTTCCGGTTGATAGAGGAAATTTTGATATGGGAGTCGAAATGGAGTTCCGAGAGTTTTAGTAGCTTCGTTAGGTGATTTTAGACTTGTCTGCAAAATTTGAGGTCATTCGGACTAGTTTTGACGTGTTTCGGCATCGGTTGTGAAATTTGAAAATTTAATAAATTCTTAGGCTTGAATCCATGCATAATTGGTGATTTTGATGATATGTGATGTGATTTGAGGCCTCGACTAAGTCCGTGATGTGTTTTCAGACTTGTTGGTGCCTTTGGTTGAGTTCTCGGGGGCCTTGGGTGTGTTTCGGGTGAGTTTTGAGCGAGTACGGATACCCCGGAACTCAAAAAAATGGAGGGGGCAGCAGTGGTGGCGCGGACCGCGCTCCTTCTCGCGCTGGGCGCGCCGCCGCGCACGGGAAGAACCTGCAGGAGTCACTGGTCCTACTTCGGAAGCTCATAGCTTTTGATCTACAAGGAATTTTGAGGTGATTAAAAAATAAAAGTTGTAGACCTTCGTGTCTAGTTTCCAGAAAGCTAAGTAAATCATAATTTGGACATCTGTAGAGAAAGTTATGACCAAAATACTGAAGCCTATCACTGCAGTCAAATTCCTGCACGGCCGCGACCATTTTTGCGCGGACCACACTTCCTGGGCGTGGACCGTGGTCATTTTTGTGCGGTCAGCGCTGTCGGAATCCGAGGGGTATTCTATAAATACGAGATTTTGAGATTTATTTGATATTTTGACCTAGAGAGCTCGGATTTTGGCGATTTTTCAAAGGTTTTTCAAGAAATTCATCGGGGTAAGTAATTCTAAATCAGATTTGGCTAGATTACATGAATATATCATTGAATCAATCATTTAATTTGTGATTTGGGATGGAATTTGGGAAGAAAATTGGTGAAATCTTCCAAAATATAAAATGATGATTTGAAGGACCAAACGGTATCGGAATTGGATAATTTTGGTATGTATAGACTCGTGGCGAGATAAGGATCGTATTGATGTAAAATTTTCTGGATTTCAAGACGTGGGCCCGGGGCTCGGGTTTTGGTAATTTCGGGAATTGTGCCCGAATTTGATTGTTTTTGATTGGGTATTGTTCCCTTAGCATATTGTGATGTATTCGCTCTGAATTTGGGCAGATTCGTCGCACGAGGAGGCCAATTTGAGAGGCAAGGGCATAGCGAGCTAGACTTTTGGCCGTCTTGAGGTGAGTAATGATTTTAAATGATGTCCTGAGGGTTTGAAACCCCGGATTGCACAACATACTGCTATGTTGAGATGAGACACGCATTGTATGACGAGCGCGGGGTCATTTACTATTGGGGATTGTGACTTGGTCCATCCCAGTTGATATTTTACCATGTATTTGATAAAGACTTGTTGTTTTTTACCATAATTTGGGCTTATTTCCATACTTGGGTTTCGTGCCAATTATTTGAAATCTTTTGTGAATTTCCATCACTATTTTCCTCACTAATTGAAATATTATTTGAACTCAGTCCAATTGAATTATACTATTTCATGAACTCAGCTACATTTATACTCAACTTGAGATTTAAATGATATTTATAATGTTGTTTGAGCTGAGCACCATTGTTTTACTGATGCCCAAGGGGCTTATGATTATTTTCTGGACTGATTGAGGCCGAGGGCCATATGTGAGGATATGTTGAGTGATGTGAAGAGGCTTTCAGGCCTCGAGTGTGATGTGTGAAGGCTTTAAGGCTATATGATATAGTGCTTGGGCTGTAGGAGCCCCTCCGGAGTCTGTACACACCCCCAGTGAGCGCAGGGTACCCAGGTGAGTTAGGAGAGGGCCCGAGAGGCCGATGTTGTATTTTTGTGAGTTGGGAGTGAGCCCGAAAGGCTGATGTTGTGTGTTGGTGAGTTGGGAGTGAGCCCGTGGGGATGATACTATATTGAAAATTTGATATTGAGCCCGAGGGGAAAGTTCCTGATTATTTCTTACTTGTTGAAATTAAGTGTCTTCACTGTTTTTAAAAGAGAATCATCTGTTACTTCACAGTTTTATTGCGTAACTGATTTTACTGCTTGAGATAGCGTTATTTGTGCCTTTATGAGATTTCATGCTTTCAGTCATTATTTATTTTTATTACTCACTATGTTAGAGTACTCACTTTACACCCTGCACCTCGTGTGCAGATACAGGTAATTGTTCACCCGGAAGCGGGTTTGGAGCTGATTGGAGATTTTGCCATCGTAGCTGAGCAAGGTGACCGTCAGCGTTCGCGTCACCGTATCTCTTCCTTTGATTCTAAATTCCATTATGTATATTACTGGTCTTATAATAGTGTTTAGACTCTTTAGATGCTCATGACTTGTGACACCCCGTGTCTTCACGAGAGGCGCCATCACCTCTGTTAGGCAAGCCAACTAAATTATCAATTAAATCCTCTTTTAATACCTTTGAAAATCTAGGATTTTTCCTTCCATTTTTCATAATTAAAAAGATCGTTTACTTCAATTCAAATTAAATAATAACTATTAGTACACATCTTTCAAAAACTATCCCAGAACCAGGTGTCACAAGTGCATGGGCATCTATTAATAAGGAAAATAAAATACAACATCTGTAAAAAATACAGTGGATAGGGAATAAATATACAAATGCTAAATGGAACTACGCTAGCAGCGGGTCATCTCGAACAATGCAGCTCACCTAGTCCCAGAATCATCCGCGCTGCTACGCCCAGTAGGCTGCTAGAGGTATATATACATGTGCAACAAAAATGCAAAGAAGTGTAGTATGAATACGTAATCAACGTGTACCCAATGAGTATCGCACCTAATCTTGAAGAAGTAGAGACGAGATGGCCAACTTCGACACTCACTAGAGGTCAATTAACAATATTCTAGAAATGTGAGTAAAATCATGGACTCATATAGTAGTTTTAATCCGCGAAGCCAGAAAGCAGGTAAACACCTTCAACAAATAAGGGCTTTTCAGGTTTATTCTTTATTATCTTATCAATTTATATCAAGCCACGAAGGGTAAATTTCTCGTTTAAAAATCCTCAACGACAAATAACATGCGCAAGTCACACAGAGGCGACGGCCCGATCCAACAGAATTATAAACTGTGCACTGCCGAGGGTCGAACAACCCAAACCATAGATGCATCTATTTAATCTGCCGAGGCGTTCGGCCCGTTCCATAAATAAACACATACCCTGCTCGCGAATCATGCATGCGACGCAGGTACATATAAAATACATGCTCAAGTAGCCAAATTAAGAATTTATCGGGGATAATTATCCAAATAAGACAACTTCTCTTTTTAACAATTCAGGAAAATCGATTTTTTAATCTCTTTTTAAATTCATTTACTAACCCAAGGTGATTTAAATAATTCAAGCTATCAATGGGTTCATAAACAATCCAAGTATAACATGCTTATGGGTCCTAACTACCTGGACAATAGCATAATAGTAGCTACGCACGGACTCTGGTCACCTCGTGCGGACGTAGCCCCCACATATAGGAGCACATAATCAATTATTTCACCTATGGGGACAATTTCCTCTTATAAGGTTAGAAAGGAGACTCACCTCGCTCCTAAGATCCATAATCGGCATTCTTCATTCCTCCGAAGACTTGCACCAACGTACAATGCTCCAAAACTAGCCAATGATTATACAAATCCATTAATATAAGCTTGATTATACTTTACAACCCAATTTGTAACAATTCCTAACCCCGAATGAAAGTTGACAAAAATGCCCTTGGGCGCACGTGCCCGAAATTCGAAATTTCTCGAAGATAAAGTTTACCCATGAACTGACGAACTCAAATATATGATTTTCTCTTACTTCCACACTCAAAATCGTGGTCAAAATTCAAGAATAATAATTTTCTAGGTCTTCCTCTAACCCTCAATTTTTCTACCCGTTTACATGCTAAAATCTATACATAATCAATGTATTTAACTCATAAAAGGTGGGGGATAACTTATCTTATTATTGATGACGAAAATCCTCTCTTGAATCCTCAAAGAATCGCCACCAAGCCAAGAAAATGAGAGAGAAATGGACAAATCCCGAATTTAAAACAGACTCTCTGCCTCCAGCCCTTTTCGCTTCTGCGACTCCTCCACTGCAGGTGCAGTCCCGCTTCTGCGGAAAAATGACTGCATCTGCGGTCCCAGCCTAGCCGCTCCAAACCGCTTCTCTGATAAGCCCACAGCTTCTGCGGATTCCTGACCGCATATGCGGTCCCTACTCACTTCACTCCCAATCACTTCTGTGGTTCCTTCCTCTCTTCTGCGGGGCCGCTTCTGCGGTCCCATTTCCGCAGAAGCGGAAATACCAGCAACCAACAAACTCCAGCCTTCCCAAAATTCTATTTTGGATCCATTAACCACCCGGAATCCACATGTGGCCCCCGGGACCTCAACCAAACCTACCAACCAATCCCAAAACATATTACGGACTTGCTCGAGGCCTCAAATCATATCAAACAACGCTAAAACCATGAATTACACCCCGATTTAAGCCTTATGAACTTTGAACTTTCCAACTCCTAATTCTGATGTTTAAACTTATCAATTCATGTCCGATTGACCTCAAATTTTGCACACAAGTCATATTTGATATTACGGACCTACTCCAACTTCCGGAATCGGATTCCGACCCAGATATCAAAAGGTCCACTTCTGGTCAAACTTCTCAAAAACCTTCAAATTTCTATTTTTAGCCAAATGGCTTCAAAATGACCTACGGACCTTCAAACTCACTTCCGATTGCGCTCCCAACTCCAGATTCACCATACGGAGCTACTCCCAGTCTCGGAATTCCAGACGGACATCGATAACACTGAAATGCACTTCAAACCAAACTTATAAAGTTTCTTCCAATATGCCAACTTCCACAATAGGCGCCAAAACGCTCCCGGGTCATCAAAAACCCGGTCCGGGCATACGCCCAAGTTCGAAATCATCATACAAACCTGTTGGAACCCTCAGATCTTGATTCCGAGGTCGTTTATGCAAAATTCCAATCTTAGCCATTTTCTCCAACTTAAGGCTTCTGAAATGAGAATTTTCATTCAAATTTAACTCCGATCTTCCTGAATTTCAATTCCGACCATGCGTACAAGTCATAATACCTGAAATGAAGCTGCTCATGGACTTCGACTGCTGAACGACGCGCTAAGGCTCAAAACGACCGGTTGGGTCGTTACATTCTCTCCCACTTAAACATACGTTCATCCTCGAACGTGCTGAGAACTATACTGAAATAGTCTGAAAGCACTGCTTAGCACCTCATGCACCTTCCCGTGCTACCACAACTTAGTTGACCACATTAGCTCGATAGATTCTGAAGATATTCCCTTTTATTCAAACAAATGAGCCTTAGAGCCCAATTCCAACAGCCGGAATTCTATGTCAGGCCTGTTCCAACATACGATCAGCATATCAATCACTACACGCTGTACTCAAACCTGACTGCATAACTTTGCTGGATTCTTACTGTGCAACACTTAATCCACAGAACCACGATAATATTTTCTGATCAACTTAGACAAAATTCAATGAATCAGATTCTCCCATTGCACCTCATGACACATGCAAGTCTTACTCTAACTTTTACAATACCGCCACGACGGATGAGATGTGCCAAAATTCATAATCAACTACCGAGCCAAACAATCATTGAGTCTATACTTCCGACAAGAAACATTACCACATTCTGAACCAATAATGATCCTTGCTCCTTAATATACTTCATATAATCAGATTGCACTGATCCTAAATCCCATAATCTCGTCTCAACCAGTACGAACTGCTCAGGCAATAAGCCACTCCGAATGCGATCAAAAGTCTCATATGACGCCACAGTGTGCCAATAGGCCACCAATTCGAACACAACACAAATAGGAAATCGAACTCTGGAAGGAATTACCTAACCCCCGCACTAATACTGATTTTCCTTAGAAAATAGGAAGCAAGGCATACAAAATAGCATATGGAAAACTATACTCAAGTCACACTGTTGCGGCGCACAACCCGATCCACACAGCATAACCATGGCGGTGTGCCACCCGATCCTCACAACATAACCATGGCGGCGTGCCACCCGATCCAAATAACATACCCATGGCGGCGTGCCACCCAATCCACACGTAGATCTCACATAAGGAGATTGCACTTCGAGCTAAATCTGCTCATTACAAATAAAAATATCAAATTTCGATCGCAAGCACGCTAAGTGCATAATACCATTCCTGAGAAAACACATAGCGCTATAGGCTACAAAACTCAAGCACAACTGAGGTGCGGTGCAAGATCTGAATCTTAAGAGCCATTTTGCTCATAATACGACATTTCCACGCAGGTCCTCAACACATACACAATTTCTCAAGCCGTCTCACAACTCACACGACACAATGTATCACTTCATGAAAGACCTGACAACAAGATGACACCCTGACTACTCCATAAGGACCGTATCACTGAAATGAACACAACTGGCCTGTCATAGAGCCCATATTCACATTTAAACCCATCCACCGACCTTAAGTCGATCCTGATCACATCAAATTAAGCCAATAACCTTTCAAAGGTCCATACTAATTTCCCTCTTCTCATAACACACAAGAACAACCATCATAACCGGAGCGAGCCTCCTTGGTTCATAACCCAATAAACAAAGTGCCCTCCGGGCATAAATTCTCAAAGTAATGATATTACCCAAATTCCTCATAATTTATTTAAATCTTTAGTCAAACAAGTGGATACAGGCCACACTGGTACAATCTTCCCGTGGAACACATTCCCACAATCTTCCGAAATAAATAACGGGTCCGCACATCTAAACCATCAGCCGCACTAACGTGAGAAGCGATCAAGAATCCTTAACCAGAATGCAAAGCCTCTTTCACAACACATCAATCTCCGGTGATGCTGAATACAATACCAATTTACTTTAGACATTCAACCCTTTCCTTGCTCATTCGAGCCCGTGATATCCTTTTCAACACCGAACTGCAACCTTGTCCCTCACTTCAAATTCCTGTACCTCTCACCGCACCTAACGTGCCAATATACGATTGAACACGATTTTCATCATCACTCCGAAATCATTAATATTTTAACACTTCCTCATATACGAACCTTTCACTTAACTCACTTCAGGAGAATCATAGAAGCACACATGTATATTCCCATAATCGTAGAATATGCAAATCTGCAAGTAGTGGTCCAAGCCACCATAGCCCTTCCGGAATCCGCTTATTAATAACCTCAATTACGGTGGCCGATAAGACTCACACGTACCACCATAAATCATACACACAACTTGATCACGCTGAATGAACTGATCGCTGGCCCAAATATGCCAATTCAACTATGGCTAGTCATTCTACCTTCTTCCAATTTATCCTTGCTTGCCTTAGAAATAATACTAACTCCATTCAACACATAACATACTCCATCTACACTCACCCCGAGTAACCTTGAATCACGAGACCAGGCTGTCTCAATTCCCACGAACCGTTTCATATCACTCAAATGCTACACCACAAGTCAAAATATCATAGAACATTCTGGGCACCTTCTCATAAGCTGCTACAAAGCTTGATTCTTAACTGTACTCATAGGCTCGAAATCAATGGGCACCACACTTTAACATCTGAATTCACTAGGACCATTATTGAGAGCCACCCGCTCTGACTTGGTCCCGAATATAATCCACTCCATAAATCTTATAACACACGAATACTCTCTCGGCAAAGCATCCGGCGAAATCACTTCCTCTAAAACCTGTATCTATATAAGGCATAAATCCTGAACCTTTTTCTAAGTCCGAACATGAGCCAATAAGGCCAACCATAGTATGCCTCCAACAATTTATTCACTCAAATTACCACTTATGGTATTTTCCCATAACTGAAAAAACCCATCGATATGCAGATAAATGGAAACCTTGCAAGTAATTAACCATGCAACCCAATCTTAGGCAGTGGGACTCTCCCACTTAGCTTGAAGCTACTATTACACAACTCTAGAACTCACCAGACTCCTTTATCTCTTGTTGACGTAACCTTACGCCATCATCCGCCGCAACTTCTCGGAATCTTTCTGTAATTCCCCATCTTTCACATTCTGAATCATCATCCACATTCTCATGATCGATCTCTTCGTTGGATAACCAATATAATTCTTTGCAGAAGCTTCGCCAACCACGAGACCGCCAATGTCATAACTCCAACCCGGTCGTGATGGCGCCCAACACACTACTAGGCAAGCCCGACCATTTATATTAATAACCCCATTTATTAAATAGATAAAGTTAAGTATCATTTAAGACAAGAATCTGAAATACTGATAATAATGCGAAAAGTCTAACAAAATACCAAAACAGCCTAACTAGGACCCGGCGTCACGACCATGAACCTCTAATGACGACATAATATCCTACTACAAAGTCTGTCTAATACAGAAAATACGGAAATAAAGGATGAAGATAGAGGGGAGAATCATCGGCTACGAACGCCCTACAGCTACCTCAATTACTCCCGGAAAGAACTCTAGATTAGCTGGAATCACTCAGCCTGAGACTGACCTGGATCTGCACACAAGGTCCAGGGAGTAAAGTGAGTACTTCCAACTCAGTGGTAATAGACATAACTGAAGTCTGAAAGTAAGAAAACACAGGAATTGCACAAGGTACTCTATATCTAGCAGTTCAGTGGAAACAATATACAACAATTAATGCAGTTAAGGAATAATGCATGACAGAAAGCAACACATATAACGATACAATCCAGTACCCGCTGCGGTGTGCAGCGCGCTCCACTTATTTAACGTCGACGGCGCTCACTGGGGATGTGTACAGACTCCGGAGGGGCTCCTACAGCCCAAGCGCAATATCAGCCAGGAATTGGCATAAAACAAGCTCTCGACCTCAATATCAATATATATGATAATCGTTACGACGTGTAGCCCGATCCGTATCAAGGAAACATCCTCTCCACTGGGTCCCTGACCCATCTCAGTCAAATAAGTCCACAGCCAATCGGGCGTGACATACTATAGGGATCTCAGCCCTCATATCCTTTTCATTTAAGGTTCATGTATAAAACATAGTTATTATATTGTTTTGAATATTTAAAAACATGACTGAGAATTTATGTTATGCACACAAGTGAGGAAAACACATAAAGATCCTCTAAGGATTCTACAGGTCGGCACAAGGCCCCAAACACGACAATGAGCCCAATTCACAATAACGAAGTATGCGTTTCAATCACCAATATAGTGGAAATTAACACTCGGGATGGAATAAGTCTCAATCCCCAACAGTATACGACCCCGCACTCATCGTGGAATGCATGTCACACCTTAATATAGCATTACGATGTGAAAGTCCGGGGTTTCAAACGCTTAGCACAGCAGTTACATCAATTACTCACCTCAACCGGCTAACGACTAGCCCACCAAGCCTTTTCCTCTAGAATCAACCTCCTCGCGCGTCGAATCTAGTCAAAACCACAACGAATACATCACAATAGGCTAATGGAACATAACCCAATTGAAAGAACTCGAAAAACACTCAAAAACACGAAGTTGGCAAAACCCGAGCCCCCGACCCACTTCTCAAAAAATTACGGAATTTACATCTTCGGAATCCTCGTCTCGCCACGAGTCCGTAAATATAAAATACACAAGAATCGGACTCCATTTGACCCCTCAAATCATCATTTTAGATCCTCTTAGGTTTCAAGCTCTAACCTCCATTTTTACCCTTTAATTCCTTGAATTTTTGTGATAAATTCATGTTTTTAACACCATAATAACATAATCCGAGTCCATACCTGATATGAATCCTTCGAATCCTCTTCAAAACCGCCCAAAAACCCACTTTGCTCGAAGTCCAAATTGTTTTCTTCTTTTCTAAGTTTGTGAACACTGTTCACTATAACACAGGCCCGATTTTCGCTTCTGCGGTCGCCTGACCGCACCTGCGATTCCTCTTATGCGGCTAATTGACTGCTTATGCGGTCTAACTTAAAATACCTGGGACCGCTTCTGCGACCCAAAATTCCGCTTACGCGGTCACGCAAAAGCGACCACTCTTCCGCTTCTGCGGAAAACCCCTGGGCCTCACCTGTCCGCTTCTGCGGCTTCCCCACCACATCTGCGGAACCGCTTAAGCGGCTCCTTTTCCGCAGATGCGGAAATACCAGAAGGGAGAAAATCTAACTGCAACATTTGCTTAAAAACCTCCGTTCCAATCCTTATTCAAACTCGTTCCAATCCTCAAAACACGTCTAACAACGCTAAAACCATTAAAACACATCGGATTCAAGCCTAGTTTTCATCAAAACTTCCGAAATGCGCATTCAATCAAAAACCCGACCAAACGATGTTCGAATGACCTAAAAATTTGCAGACATATCCAAAATCACCTAGCGGAGCTACTGCAACTCTCGGAATTCTTTTCCGAACCTTGGATCAAAATCTCACCTATCAACCGTAATTTGCCAAAATTCAAACTTCGCCCATTCAAGCCTAATTCTACACCGACCTCCAAATTCAATTTCGATCACTCTCCTAAGTCACAAATCATCCCCCGAAGCTAACCGAACCAACGAAACTCACATCCGATCCCTCTAACTATATAGTCAATATCCGGTTGACCTTGCCACAACAAGCTTCCTTCTAAGAAGCTAAGTGCCTCATTTCCAGCTAAAACCAATCCAAATCTATCCGATCAACTCAAACACTGATATCAAATCATAGAAGGACATAATATGCGGGAAACGGGGCGGTAACTCACGTGACGACGGGCCGGGTCGGGTCGTCACATCCAATCTGCTTACGGGAAATAACCCGCCTACGAAAATCACTTCCCGACACCTTCCAAATGATGTTGCATGGGATACAATCACTATGACATCAACAACCAAATCCTGAGTCCAAGCTCACTATCTAGCTACACCAGTCCGTTTACTCTTAGTGGACATCAATTAAATGTGCCGCAACATCTTTCCAAATTCAGAGTTATGCTACGTCTTTCTTCATTTCTAGCAGCTCCTTCCCGTTATACCAAATTTGCCGCATAATGGCCCACTCTTCGAATTAAATCTACAGACTTCCATTGCCCATCGCTAAAATCTCAGACTTCCAAACTATCCTTAGGTGCGTAGTCATCCTACTACTAAGCCCTATACAGCTCCGCCACTCTTCCACTTTGGGGCAAACTTGCTCCTTTAATCATATGCTCGACCTACGCTTCTTATACCGGGCCCTTTAGAAGTTCAAAACTCCACCTGACCCTTCCCACATGTTTCCTCATCTTTTGTTGCTCAGTTGTTTCCTCAATAGAAAATACATGTTCTTGGAACTTGAATCCACAATTGCTGCTAACCCTTAAACCCTTCCAAAGGTCGTCTTTATTGAACAGTCAACATTTGAAATACTTATTCAATCCTAGACCAATGCATCTTGCGATGCCTGATGGTTGTATCTCTGATACTATTTCACAATATCCTGCCCCAAGGGTGAGTTGTAGAAGATCATAACACCGATAAACTTAATACGTCCAATTAGGACAACAACACCCCCATATAGAGGAGAACTCCACCATGCTTGCAATTACCACTTTTCGTTACTCCCACCAGTCCACATCTGACCATTCTTAGTTCAATTGACTTTCCCCTGCCGGAATAAAATACTGAATCCCTTCGATTACATATTGAGTAAACCTCCCTTCAATTCATTCATTACCCTGACACGTGGGTAAACACCCTACCATCACAATAACACTGCGGAATAATCGCTCATAAGCATTATGGCAACCTGTGCCTAGCCTCAAGGCTCTTAGAAGTTCTGTTACCGAGCTGAAACAATAGAATATTCCTCTATAATGCGACTATAATAGTCCAATCAACTATATCGGGAAAATCATCCCGCACCACATTGGTAGTGCCATTACAATCCTTCAATTTTCGATTTATAACAAGCACTCGCGTCACATAAGATCGAGTGGAAAGGAATCAAAGGCACAAGCCTCAAAGGAATCGAACCGCACGATAAGGAAATCAAGAAGGAAAGTACTCCTAACAGCCCTGTAGCCTCCAGAGGATAAGTACAGACGTCTCCATACTGATCCGCGAGACTCTACTAGACTTGCTCATGACTCGTGAGAACGACGGGAACCTAGTGCTCTGATACCATATTGTCACGACCCAAAATCCTCTTAGGGTCGTGGTGGCGCCGGACACCTCTGTCAGACAAACCAACTAAATTATCAATTAAATCCTCTTTTAATACCTTTGAAAATTTAGGATTTTGTCCTTCCATTTTCATAATTAAAAAGATCGTTTACTTCAATTCAAATTAAATAATAACTATTAGTACACATCTTTCAAAAACCATCCCAGAACCCGGTGTCACAAGTGCATGAGCATCTACTGATAAGGAAAATAAATAACATGTCACGACCCAAAATCCCAAACCCGGTCGTGATGGCGCCTCTCGTGAGGACAAGTCCAGCCAATCAACAAAACATTTCATCTCTTGTAATTACATAGCAAGAATAAGTCTAAATCATAGTCAATATAATATTAATATGAGATAAACGTGATATAACAGAGAAACCATCCCCAACTCAGCCCGAAATCGGGGTGTCACAAGTCACGAGCATCTAAAGAATCTAAACACTATTATAAGACCAGTAATATACATAATGGAATTTAGAATCAAAGGAAGAGATACGGTGCCGCTAACGCTGACGGTCACCTTGCTCAGCTACGATGTCTAAATCTCCAATCAGCTTAAAACCCGCTATCGGGTGAACAATTACCTGCATCTGCACACGAGGTGCGGGGAGTAAAGTTAGTACTCCAACTCAGTGAGTAATAAAAATAAATAATGACTGAAAGTATGAAATCTCATAAGGGAACAATATAGCGCTATCTCTCGCAGTAAAATCAGTTATACAGTAAAACAGTGAGTATCAGATAATTCTCCTTTTAAAACAGTAAAGACAAATAATTTCAACAGTAAGGATTAATCAAAGCTTGCCCCTCGGGCTCAATATGTAAATCTCAGCATAGTATCAGCCCCACGGGCTCACTCCCAACTCACCAACACACAACATCAGCCCCTCGGGCTTACTCCCAACTCACCAAACACAAACAACGGTTTCTCGGGCCTACTCCCAACTCACCTGCATACCCTGCACTCACTGGGAGTGTGTACAGACTCCGGAGGGGCTCCTACAACCCAAGCGCAATATCAAGAGGCCTGAAAGCCTTCACACATCACACTCAAGGCCTGAAAGCCTCCTTACATAACACTCGAGGCCTGAAAGCCTCCTCAAATCACTCAACATATCCTCACTGATGGCCCTCGGCCTCAATCAATCCAGAAAATAATCATAAGCCTCTTGGGCATCAGTAAAACAATAATGCTCAGCTCAACAACATTTTAAATATCATTAAATCTCGAGTTGAGTATAAACGTAGCTGAGTTCACAAAATAATATAATTCAATTGGACTGAGTTCAACTAACATTTCAATTCGTGAGGAAAATAGTGATGTAAATTCACAAAAGATTTCAGGTAATTGGCACGAATCCCAAATATAGCAATAAGCCCAAATCATGGTGAAAAACAGTAAATCTTTATCAAATACGCGGTAAAATATCAACTGGGATGGACCAAGTCACAATCCCCAATAGTAAATGACCCCGTGCTAGTCATACAACGCGTGTCTCATCTCAACATAGCAGTATGTTGTGCAATTCGGTGTTTCAAACCCTCAAGACATCATTTAAAATTATTACTCACCTCAAGACGGTCAAACGTCTACTCCGCTATGCCCTTGCCTCGCGAATTTACCTCTTCGCATGTCGAATCTGGCCAAAACCACAACGAATACATAAACAATAGGCTAAGGAAATATAACCCAATCGAAAAGACTCGAAAAATATCGAAAATCACAAAATTTGCAAAACCCGAGCCCCGGGCCCACTTCTCGAAATCCAAAAAATTTACATAAATACGATCCTTATCTCGCCACGAGTCTAACCATACAAAATTTATCCAATTCCGACACCATTTGGTCCTTCAAA
>MU698401.1:16524-54059 GCA_026770625.1 Nicotiana glauca
ATTTTAGTTGCCGGATTTTATGGCTACCGGATGATATTACTTTCTAGCGGGTAGCTAGAAATGAATTTTGCTCAACAGGAAACCATAAGTAATTATGTAAATCACCCTGGATGTCGTCTAAAATTAATGGATTTTAGAAGATAATGATTTTGGACCTTTTTTCACCTTGTAACCACTTATAAATTATATAAGTTTGAAAAATAAGTATGGGTCTCATTTAATTAATGATTATAAGAATAATTATCTCTCTTTTTTTGGTTTCTGAAGCACGAAATATGGCCAAAGATGAAATTAGTTCCTGTTTGTTCAGCTTTGGAAAAACAATTTAGTTTTCAAACAAAAGAAACAAAAAATAAAGAACTAAAACCAATTCTTTGAAGGTCACACAGTTAGCATCAAATATCTGTTACTGGCTCAATTCACAAAATTCTCTCATCACAGGAGATCAGCTTGAAGACTAAATAGAGGGCTTTGTATAAGGGCGGGCTATATGACTAACAAGATGAACTCATAATTCTTATATTACAACTGGTAATCCTCTTAAAGAATTTAGCTGAATTCATCATGTAGGTAATGTCCTAAGCAATCTCAGAGCTCGCATCCAATGTGACCTTTGCGCTAGTACAAGTCGTCTCAAAATTGGCACAGCTCCAGCAGCTATAATCGCAGCATGATTCTCACTGTCCATGCTCAAATTATACAGTATTGCTAGAGATGCTTCAACAGCTCGTTCACTCTCATTTTTGAGCAGCTTCACCAATGGAAATATCCCTCCCTCTGCAGCCACGGCTCTGGTGGAATTCACCACCTCATCAGCGATTATTCTGTTGAGTTCTACAACAGCAGCCTCCTGTACTTCCGGTGAATATGAAGTCTTGATCTGTTCTACCAGCCTTGGGATCGTCTCATAAAGAGTTACCTCTAAGTTGATCGGATTATCATAGTCAAAATATGGACCAGAGAGATAGCGGAGCTTCAGAAGACAAGCAGCAACCCAGTCTTTGTGGTAAAGAGGGATGTCTGATTTGAGAACCTTTCGCAGTAACTTTGTGAAATGAGATGCATTTACTTTACAACAGAACTGCTCGAAGTCCAGCAGTCTTGTAAGTAGCCGGGATGCTGCAGATATTGCATGACCAGCCTCTTCAACCTCAAGCGCATGAAGTTCTGGGTTCTGCAGATCTATTTCAGATTCTGCATCTGCAATATCAAGATGAATACAGCAAGTTATTTATTTCCAATAGAACTTAAGACAAATATTCTCAAGTCTTGATAGAGGCTAGTATTTAGCATAGAATCCCCACACCACCAAAGTTAGAAAATTGACTAAATATCATCAGATCATCCCCCGTGCTTGTATGTTTTCTTCGTTTAGCCAAGTAACATAGATTAGAATCTTTTTCCACCAGAACGAGCTTTAAATGACTCACAAGTCCAACTGTGCAGAATCATCTTTTAGAAACTACATGAAACAGCCTCCAGTATGCTGGCTACACTACATAAATCAAAGGACAACATCAAAAGACACAAGCAAGTCTCTGCAGCCCATGAATGTGAAAACCCTGTGCCAAAATTTTTCGTCTTAGATAAACAGATTAACGCAGATCACTGACTACCAATTTTATCTTCTAGTTTCCGCTTAAAGAATAATTTACTCAGTACCGACCTGAGGAAAACAGTGAACTGGTCACACATGTAAGAACTCTCGAGTCATCTGTAAGTCTACAGGTTTACGCGGTTACTAAAATAAACTTGTGGTGGTTAAGAATGAGCATTTCCACAGAACTGAGAAATACATACTACATAAAAGTAAAGCAATGAATACAAAAGGCACACCACTATGGTCAAGAACTTGGTACAGCTTGAGCACTTCTGGGAGTTTGGACATTTCCTCACCAAAGAAGCTCGGAGACACATGAATAGTAATATTGGTGAATTTGCTAAGCATACTCAGGGTATTTGAAGCATAGACAAATAGGACGAATGAAAAAACTGAGGTGGAAACTAGAATTGTACCCAAAAAGTGAGAGAGCGAGAGAGAGGCAATTGGCAAGTGAATGATAATAATTTGGTGTAAATGGAAGGTAAAATGTTGTGGATCACAACTGAATCAAAAAATGTAACCAGTACATGCCTGAGGTGAACTAGGAAAACTATTAATTTTAAGTTCTTGGGGCATAATTTGTGGCCTAAATGCCAGAAAAGAACACCCTAATCTCCTACTTTAGTAGTGGAAGGCACTACTTTTGAAATTTACAAGCACATTGACATTTCTTGAAATATTCTCCAGAAGATTTCCTAAGACTTCCATATTACCATGTTATGTTGAACAGCAGCAGTGACAGACTACTACGTACTTCAAAGAGGAATCAAGAAACCTACTAAAAAGGGAAAACTGAAGCCACACTTTCGGACAGACTGGGCCTTAATGAGGATTGAGGGCAAGTAGTCTCTCATACCATTTAAAGTTTTCTGCTGGAAAACACCATCCAGCCCACTTTCTAGGTCAACGGACAGGATTTTTTCTGTGCATGGCTCAATAACTGCGGCAAACTCAAGGATTGAAGCAGATTTCCTCTGCAAATCTGGGGATGATGTCCTCATGATATCAACTAGGCGAGACAGAACAGCAGAATCTAAGAGATCCACCACATTGGCAGTTTCCAAGCTGCAAAAAAGAAACTCAGAGTTTGATTCACCATGAAATAGTGAATTGATTCATCTTATATCTGGTGTAACACCAACTAGTATGAAGCACTTAATACAGTCCTACATTCGAATATCTCAAAACTGATGAATATGATTAACTGCTCGTCTGCAGCACAAATAAATGTCTTTTTGATGAACTAAAGAAAATTGCAACATGAACAATGTTGTTATTATGCAACTTTAATTACATAATGCATTTACCATGTCAACAAAATCATTTGGAAGAATACTTCCACCAAAATTGAGAAGGAACCAGAACTTCCCCAGATATGCCCTTTACCCTTTGTCTAGTCAAAATAAAAGGATTATGAAGGAATGAGTCTTTGGACCTAAGAGCATAAAGTTTAGACAATCATTTTAATCGTAATTTCCGATATCCCAATAACGCATGTCGACATGATGACCATCACCTTTAAACATTGCGAGTTACAAATCAACATCAACTCAAACCACAGTAATGCAAGTTCCAACTAGTGCCCCAACCAACTTAACAGTTTCGTCCTCGCCCACCCTAAAACTCAAGCCCAAGTTTGCGATCTTAGAGCATGTAAGCCTTGGAAATGATTTGATAATCATACAACTATCAAATGTGGGATGATTACCTTGTTACTTAACACTGTGTTAGCATTAAGAAAAGGGAGAAGGGTTAAATATATCCCTCTACTTTCAAATATTGTTTATATTTAACCTCCATTATATTATCCGGTCAAATTTGTTCTTATTGTTATACTATCCGGCTAAATTTATCCTTATCATCTGCAAAATTTTAAAAATAACCCCTTAATATGTTAAGTAATCCAAAATCTCCCAATTTCCTTTTATTTAAATCACATGTTGTTCTTCTTGCTCCACTATTTTCAGAAATGTGCATGCTAAATGTACTAGACTATACAAATTATTCATGGATATTGTTAATTACCAATGCACCCACTTCTCTTCTTGTGATAATGAGTTTGGAATTACTTTAAAATTTTATTTATTTTTCAACCATATACAAACCGTAGAATTCAGTGGGTCTATTTTTGTGTATTATATGCAGCTGATCATCATGCATGTACATGTATATTCAAATATTTTTGTTATTATCTGCTTAATATAGAGTTCGATCGACTAATTTAAGAGTGCACATTGCGTAGGCATTTGATTAAAGCAAAATTAAATTCGATAATGTAAAGTCTCCAAGGAACTTCAACTTCTACCACTAATAATTGCAAAGTCTCCATACATTTGGTGCAACGTATTCATTAAAGTTGGGATGTTGTAAATACTTTTGGAATTTAGACAAGCTGCCTAATTTAGATTTTTTAATTTACTATACTTTATTTACTAACCGTTGTATTATTTTAATATTTCTTTCTCTTATTTTTTTTCCAATTAAGAAAGCATGTAAATGCTAATTATTTCGAAAATAGTGAATCAAGAAGAAGAATGAGTGACTTAAGTAAAATAATTTGGGAGATTCTGGGGCCACCTGGCGGGGTAATTTTTAAAAATTTGCTGATTATAGGGGTAAATTTGGCCTGGTAGTATAACGGTAAGGGTAAATTTGGCCAAATAGTATAACGGAGGTTAAATGTAGACAATATCCGAAAGTAGCGGGATATATTTAACTCTTTCCCCTTAAGAAAATCTAAAACTCATTATCTGGATCATCGAATGCATTGAGCACTGCTGGAGATGCTACAGTTGGGTTTCGCAGACAGACAAAGAACACTCCTGAAACATCTTTGAGCAATGGACTACCATTTAAAGCTTCACATGACCCCACATATAGAACCTAGGGAGAATCTAAAAAAGATACAGACCGGGTCACATTTGCAATCAAAAGGAATCCTGACTTAAACATTAGCAGCTCACAGCATCAATTTTCTCATTAGAGAGAGCCTCACTTCCATCTGCAGTTGTCTAGACCGAGTCCACATAAACTTAGGGCATATCTTATTGTTAAGTCTCGTATATGTGAAAACTAGATTCTTTTGTGCACACTTCAGTCAGGTGCCAAATTACTTGACTAAGTAGCACCAAAGTCAATTATAGGCAAGAAAAAAGACTTAACAGCTCAGCTTCTATCCTTTCAACCCTCCTCGGATCCAGGTTAGTTGAAAGAACCTCTTTTTTCCATTTACTGGAGTTATGTTAACTAATGTGGTGCTTATGCTTTTCTGAGCCGAGGGTCTATTGGAAACAACCTCTCTATCTTAGCAAGGTAGGGGTAAGGTCTGCGTACACACTACCCTCCCCAGACCCCATTGTATGTTGTTGTTGGTGGTGAGTTATGTTAACTTAATCACACTTATCAAATCTTACTTCATGAAGACCAATTTCTGTGTAAACAATCTAAATGAGCTCCAAGATGAACTACTGTCACATGTTTAAAAAAATGTCATATAACCTAAATATTCTTGGTACTCTGACACTTTTTTCATCAGGATCTGTTATTCAAAATTAGTGGGGATGATCCTTCACATGACTTATCCGTGTTTTAAAAGTGAAAGCGAGAAGTGAAGAGCACACTTCTTTAAAGTGAAGCGACACAAATTATTATTATTAATATTATCAAGATGAACTACTGTCACATTTATCAAATTTCAATTAGAATAACTAATATCAACATTCAATATACAGTAATTTCAATATTAATCTAACTTATCAAATTTGAGATTTACCGCTTCTCATTGAAATCACTTTGCGCGTCATTGGTTGAAGCACAAACCTCTCTGAATATGTGTCTAGATTTACACACGTCAAGATTCATTACACTTGTAAGGAAAATCTTATAGAAAATTCTAAAGGCTACTGTAGCATATTCTCTATTTAATTGTAGAGGAATATTTACTTACCTTATAAGGATAAAGAACGATTAACTACCATCATAGCTAAGACTCCTATATAAGGAGCACCTCTAATACATTGTTAATCAGGTCAATGAGAAGTATTTTTGCTCTATTTTGACATGGTAACGGAGCAACTATGATCTTGGTAAAGACACAAATAGCTTCTGCTCCCGGCGGTGGCACCGATCAACGTGTGCTACCTGCCGAGCCAATGTTTTTTCATTTTGGTGCCCAACCCTGCTCCTCTTTCTAGCAACTGGTGCCCCTACTCTGTAGATGATTGATCAAGTGTTTCTTCTCTCTCTAGGATCATCCAAGCACCATCCATTTCTCCGGCAACCGGAACTGCAACTTTTTACACGACTGGCAAACTCTTTTGATCTTTGAATATCTAGCTCTACTAATTCATGTCAAACTGATACACCATATCTTTTTACAGTCATTGAGAATCCTTTTTGTGTGTAGAGCAAGAAGTACTATTTGTGCAGTTACCAGCGACTTTCTGGTACTGCTTTTCTTTTTAGTGATTGTGCACTATCATAATGGATTTTTGTGTCAACATTTTATGTACTCAAGTTAGTTTCCCCACTCTGATTTTGAGGGAACCAGTTGGAATATCAAGTCAATCCGTGTCCAGATTCATCATACCTGAACAAGGGAAATCTTATAAAATGTTCCAAAGGATACCTTAGGATATTCTCTATTTAATTATATAATATTTACTTACCTCATTATCATAAAGTTTGATTACTGAACATATTATACACAGCCTAAAACTCTTATATAAGGAGCACCTCTTGTACATTGTCTAGATATGTATAAATCTAGACGCGTATTTACTTGATATTCTAACAAGTTACATTTTGGTGACTTAGATGCAGATTCCACCAGGAAAAGACTCAATTCTCAAGTATTGGACTAGTAGAGATAGTGATCCACATCCCTTATGGTGAACACGCCACTTTACATAACAGGCTACGAAAACAGAGTGTGTAAGGGATATTAGACACCCTGTTACCCTCTTCCAAACCCACCCCTCACCAAACCTAACTGGCTGTCTTATGAGTTTCTTAATGTTTAGTCTCCCTTCCTTCCCAGCTCAATCAGCCTCACCATTCCCTCCCTCCCACTCTTCGGCATCAGATATCTAAAATCAAGAGCCTGCTAATGTAGCAAGTGATTGTTGTTATAATTGAGACTCAGATCTCCCAAATAAATAATTGTAGGCTCATTAAAAAGCTCTGCAAGAATGATATCATGGGAAGCAGGTATTCATGAATTAAACAACTCAAGATCGGCATGGAACACATAGATACAAAAGGGAGGGGAGGAGTACAAAACATGGAAACAAACATGAAACCTGGTTGTTGATGCAACTTTCTCATCTTCATTTCCAGTTAACCCTGCATTTCTTGCTGCACCCCATTCCTTTGTCGACCCATTAACTGGTCCATAATAAAACTGAAGATAACCCAGAAAGAAAAGAGTCACTCATAGAGGTTGTAGAACGAATTTGAGCTCCCTCGAAGAACTAAAGAGTGATAGCACCAGACCTTTGATTTCATTTCTTTGCTAGGATCTAGGATCCGAGTAAGAATATCCAATATCTGCGTAGGAAACAATATCGTTTTACTTCTGTGGAACAAGAATATGACTAATCAACATTCTAGTAGAATACAAAATAAATTGCATTACCATATTTGTCAAGCTCTTAGAGATCTCAGAGTTACTGAGCAAGTAAATCAAAGAATGCAAAACATTTTCTGCTTCCATTCTTTGGCATACGTCATTACTTCATCCAGAAAGACATGAAACAATATAATTAGCCATAGGTGCACGTTGAACAGGATAGATTAACTTATTCTTAAACCAAGGAGAGTAAGAAACAGGAACACAAAGTGCATAATGAATTCTGTTACAAACTCTTTCAAGTTATAGTGTGAACTTTAAACCATCTAATACAATATGGAAGAATTACACTTAACTGCAAGAATGAGAGAATGAAAGTTGTGACAAGCTGAAAAGTTACGACAAAGTTAGTAAAAGCCTGTGTGTCAGCAGCATCATAATTCTAAATAATCTTTCTAACAAATGTTGGTCTGGCTTCGAAGAAACATTTTTTAAAGAATTTTGCTTACTATCAAAGCAACAGAGGAAAAAAATCACATTATGGCAGAAGAATTTTGCTCTCTCCAAAATGCATGGACCCGATCACTAGGCCCTTAACATTAAGGTCCAAAGAAGGAAAGTGAACTTTTTCTGCTAGATGCTAAGCAGAAGATTTTAAGACATTAAAGGGAGTCGTACAGATTGAAATATTTAGCTGCAACAAGTCACTTATGTCTCATAACCATGGAAACAAAAGAATTACAAGACAAATTTAGCAAATAACAGCAAATCTAATAGAATCACAAGAATTGTTAATTGAACAAGTTGCTTTGCAGCGAGATCCTTTTAAGAGCTTAGTCCAATACCAGAGCCATGAATCATATTTGCTTCAAAGTAAGCACATAATGGAGGAAGAATTCACCTTTTCTAAAGTGCAATTATCAAGAGGTTGTGAGTTCGAGTCTCCCCAAGAGCAAGGTGGGAAGTTCTTGGAGGGAAGGATGCCGGGGGTCTATTTGGAAACAGTCTCTCTACCTCAGGGTAGGGGTAAGGTCTGCGTACACACTACCCTCCCCAGACCCCACTAAGTGGGATTATACTGGGTTGTTGTTGTTGTTGTTGTAAAGTGCGATTATCAGATGATTATGCCCCTAACATCAATATTACATAAAGGAGAGAACTTTCACTGCTCACTGCTGAAAGTAAATCAATGAACCTTTACCACAGAGCTATAATCACATAGGACATAATTAGATAAGTCATTAATGTGTCTTAACTACACGGAAGAGTATAACATGTTAAAGTAAATATGATAACTACCTGATAGATAGCCTCTCCAGAGCCCGAATAACAGCTAATTTAACAGTGTCACTAGGATGGTTAATTAGCCGAACAAGAGGGTTTATAGCACCTGCTTCTTTAAACGAAACCCGCATTTGCTCATTAACAGATACATCTGCAATGGCCTCTGCAGCTCTAGCAATAGCTGACTCATCTTCAAGTCCAAGAATTAAAACCAAGCGAGCCACGCCATCCATCCACGGCAAAAGAGTAAACCTTGGATTTGGTGAAAGTTCACCACTGGATATATTATCTTCTTCAATTTCTATTGCCCCAATACGTGCAAGAAATTGCTGTTGAGTGCGTCCTACAATTGCCTTCATCTTTGCTTCCTCAATGTTTGCATTCTTATCCTCAATATTTAATCCAAGAAGTAATTCAGAGGCGCCATATCTTGAAGTTTTTGGGTTCTGGTCAATTTTCGTACCATCGGGCAAAGAAGGCCATGAATACAGAGCTGGCCTGAAGGACTTGTAGGCAACTGCACCAACTAAAGGGACCAGAAGAAGACCTTCCTCCATTATAAGAATCTTGCTGTACTCATCTTTAGCAAGTTCCAGCAACGCATTCCTCGCTTCTTTTCTAATGACCTTAGATCCCTCCACCTCAGTTTTCAAGAGCATTGACTGCACAGCTCCAAGGTAATGAAATTCTCTGAGCTTCAGCTTTGCGGCATCAAAGACATTAACCACCGAAAATGGATTAAAATATCTAGCCCTAAATATGCCACAAACAATAATAAAAATGATAAAAACTGACTTCTTTTCTGGAGGGCATTGCAGTAAAGTTGCAACAGATTCAACAAATTAACAATGTTTTTATAGATCAAATCACCTACATGTTATAAGCAGAAGATGAGACTAAGAAGCGTTAGACATTCTTGCTTAATCCAACTACCTATAACGATCTCTTCATGAATGCCTTACTAATGAATTACATTGTCAACTTGACTGATCTTTTACATGGTTTGTAGAATTACATGTATATCATGAACCATGACCTCTATTTCTTTCGATTTCTACTATGCATCAATTTGGTTTCCCTCCCTATCCTTGTTCAAGAACCAACTAATTATATTTTAGATCTTTTCTGTATCTACTTTTTTATAACCGTGGTGTCTGGGCCAGCTTTTGTGCACCTCGACTAATTCAACGGGATACCATACTACCTCCCACCATCTTTTCTGTATCTATTAAGTTCTATTAGGTTCTTTCCTCCCTATCCTTGTTCAAGAACCAGCAAATTATATTCTAGATCTCTTTTTCTTAATGGTAGATGGAAAATCCTGGAGTTCCAGAAGGTAATAAGAAAAATTGACGTATCCAAGACGAATACAGAGGAGAATGTCACCGGATAGGTTCTTTTTTTTGTGAAATTGAATTGAAGTAAATATAAAATATCTTCTGAACACGACAACTCTTGTAGGTCTTTGATTCTAGCTTTTTGCAGAATGTCCCAATAGGTCCTCGGACAGTGACAGGTGGACAGCTTTTTTAGGGGGCATGGCTTCCAAAAAGGAAAAACAGGACCTAGATCAACTACCACTTTAGTAGGAATACATTACTAACTGTGTCAAGACCACCTTGCTATGAGACAGTTCGAGGTAAAAAGTTGTTAGGGACACAGGCAAAAAAAAGGGAAATAATGCATACAAAGGTTTTCCTCACATAGGATGGGATTGGCATGCGAGCAACAAAGAAAAAGTGGGCTAACAAGTTTGAGAACACTGTTTGAGCAATTACTGAATCAGCCTTTACGATGAAGAAGAAAGATAATTTTGGGGTCAACATATTGCAGTGCAATTAGAGCTCACAGTCACTACTCACTTGAAGGTATAACTGGTGACGCCCAGATCAGAATAGCATTTTATCATCATCCACCGACCGCCACCATCTTTTAAAGCAAATTCTAACAGGGTTCATCATAAAAAAGGTTCCCACATGAACCTGAAAGAATTGGGCCAGAAACCCTATTTAATTGGTTCTTAGAACTCCCATATCAGTAATGCGTCTCACCAATATGTCCCCAGGTAGCAATTCAAAGCTTTCATCAGCGACTGAGTCCTTCTTTGCTTTATGGAACCTTTCATCTGCTTTTCCTTTTTCTACCAGTCTCCTAGTCTGCTTTATTTTAGTTTGAAACTCCCGAATTCGCTATACAATTCTTCTGAAATATCGACTCATAATGATGGATGAAGATGGTAATTATGTAAGTTGAAGGTGGTAAAAGGAGACGGCGTAAACTTAAAATTACAGGAAAGCTATGTCAAAGGACTTACAATCGCTCCTAATAAATGTAGACTTAGTTAAGAACATAACACAGCAGAAGCAAGGATGTACTAGTCCTTCTGTTTTTGGTTAGACACTCAAATATCTGTATAGTGATAAATATGAGATATAGAGAACCTTTATAGCCTGTTTGGCCAATGTGCCTTTTTTGGCCAAAAGTACCTTTTTCCAAAGTTAAGGTGTTTGGCCAAGCTCTTAGAAAGAAAAAAAGTGTTTTTGAGTAGAAGCAAACGCAGTTTTTGAGAAGCAACAGAAAGTAGCTTCTTCCCAAAAAGCACTTATTTGAAAAGAACCTTTGAGAAGAATACACTTAGAAGCACTTTTAAAAGCTTGGTCAAACCTAATTGATGCTCAAAAGCACTTTTTGAATTAATTAGCCAAACACAAACTGCTTCTCACCAAAAACACTTTTGAGAAGAACACTTTTCAAAATAATCTAACTTCAGAAACTTGGACAAACAGACTATATTAGTTTTAATGAACTAATTTGCATTAAAAACCAAACCTTTTTGTTCCTGTTTTTCCTACCAGAACAAAACGGACCTGAATAGAGCTGAATGGGTTCAAAGGATTCATACAGCTGATCCCGGCTAGTATAGGATTGAGGTGTAGTTGATTAATCGATGTAAAATTTTCACAATTCTTAAACAGTCATAAATATATTCAAGACAAATGGATACCTACCCAAAGAAAGTGTAAGAACACGAATCAGCCGGTCTTAGTGTCTTACCAGTTTTGGGATGACACCTGCTTCAACCATATTCTTGTGATTAGAAACAGTCAATGCTAAATTAGCCAAAACCCTTCCAGCTGCCTCCTTCACTTTCACTTCTTCATCCTCCAGGAACTTTATCAGTAAAGGCAGGAGATCAGGATTGGCAATTTTGTTTCTGAGTTTCTCATCCACAGATAAATTCCATAATGTCAATAAGCTTTGCTCCTTCACCTGCAGAAATAAATTCAAGCGTGTGCCTCAAATGCTTGTGACAAAAAGACATGAGGACAGAAAAAATGAGGTAGATTTTGCACATTTGGGGAGAGGGAAGAACGTCTCAAGAGGCCGTTTATCTCTTCTATTGCACCACTATCTGCCACAAGCTCTCTATACATATTCACTGAGGATATCATCCTCAAAAGACCAGCAGCTGCTTCACAAGCAGCATCAGACTCAGACCTTAGAAGGTTCACAGTCAGATTAACAGAACCCCGGAACTGCATTAACATATCAACACACTGCTTCCCTCCAAGTGAATAATTCCAGAGAGCAATGACTGCCTGTTCTCTATCTAGAGGGTCATGGTCCAAACCAAGCATCCGAACAAACAAGGCAATGTAACCGTCACCTGTGTTAGATGAGCTATCCTTTAACTTATCAACATCCTGTAAATGAAACAGGAAGATTCATCATCATGTACACCTAAGCAAAAAAACTTGATGCAGATAAGCTCTGAAAGAGTTAGTGAAAGAAAGATCACCACTAAAAATGGGAGTACTCTCAACGATTAACAAGACATTAAGCAAACAAGTTTATTTATTTATCTCTAGGATTAAGAACTGGAGGTTAAAGTTGTGTGTAGCAAACCAATTTCCCTATAAGAGCGAAATATGATCTACATAATATTCACGAATGAGTTTGAAAACTCATAGCATGACAGAGTAGAGAATAAAAGCAATAAGAAACTAAAATACAGTAGGAGAAATAGGGGGTAAAGAAACTTCACCTGGTGAGGGTTAACATAAACTTCACCCCCATCACTGCAGGCCGCCGTGAGAGCTGAATACAGCCTATGGAAGTTGGAAAACAATGAATTATTAGCTTTTCTTGTTCTAATTGTGACACTTATAAATCCTGCAGGGGTTTGCAAGACTCGATAATTGGGTGGCTTGAGCAAGAGCTGTGCTGGGATTGGTAAGGCCATGTTTGGTATATGTCAACAGAATTAGAGTTTTTAGTTAGAGTTCACTATACTCTTCTCTACTGATAAAGGAAATAAACCAGAGTGACGATATTGTAAAGAGATTTTTCTCTCTCCACCAAACTCCTGAAGTTCCTTTAGTGGTGTTATAGCTCGTGAGCAAAAATTAGCTTATTTTGGGAAGTATTTTTTTTTAAAAATATTTTTTTTAAAAATAATTTTGGTGAGAAGCAGTTTGTGTTTGGCTAATTAGTTTGAAAAGCACTTCTGAGCCGCAATTGTATTTGGCCAAGCTTTAAAAAACTGCTTCTAAGTTATTTTTCTCGAAAGTGCTTATCAAAAAAGTACTTTTGGAGAGAAACTAAATTTTTCTACTTCTCCTCAAAAGTAGTTTTTTTCCTTCCAAAAGTTTGGCCAAACACCTCAATTTTTTGCCAAAAGTGTTTTTGGCAAAAAAAAAAACACTTTTGGCTAAAGAGAAGTTTGGCCAAACAGGCTATTAGCCTAAATGGGCCACTAAGGGTAGGGTGGAGGTGCAAGTGCACCGTCAGCCTGTCACGCCCCAAAATCCGAGGAGCGCGACCGGCGCTCAACCGAGTAAACCCGACTGAGCAAGCCTGGCAGGTTGCATGCATACTACCCAACCCAACTGATAATTAAATAAGGGATGGACTTCATTAAAAATACTTAGTAAGTATTCTATTAACAATTCCATTTCATTTTCATTAGCCGCTTAAATCATAATTATCAAATATTACAAGTTTTGTAAATCATTGCCAAATATCAATATTTCGACCTTAATTTCCAATACCCAACACAACCCACAACCTGTCTACGGAGCCTCTAAGTATAACTGAAGAATAATACAGAAATGCCGGCAACAAGGCTCCGGCTATACCTTATACAAATACAGAAATAAAACTCCGGGAAGAACAGCGGCATAAGCCACGCAAGGCCCCGAGGGGAAAGGGGCTCACCAATATAGCTGATGGAAAGTAGAGGAGTTGCTACTGCCGGTGGACTGAAGTGCCTGCTATAGCTCCACCGACAATCATAACACGAATGTAGCGCCCCCGACAAAAGGGACGTCAGTACATTTGAATTGTACTGGTATGTATAACAAACCTTACCCTGAGTAACCTCAAGCCATACACAAGTATTGAACAATAGAAGGAAACAACAATTGAGTACACACAAGGAAGACAATCACGACAAACAAGTTAACAAACTCTCCTTTCCCCATCATCATTTCCACATTCTCAATTTCACAATATTCTCATATTTCATTTCAATAGTGATAGAAGGAAGCAACAATTGAGTACACACAAGGAAGACAATCACGACAAATAAGTTAACAAACTCTCGTTTCCCCATCATTATTTCCATATTTTGAATTTCACAATATTCTCATATTTCATTTCAATAGTGATATCGATCACTTTTTCCACCCTTATTACCTTGGCCACCCTTATTACCTCGGCCACCCTTATCACCACAACCCTCACCTTATTACTTCGTGTTGCGGCGCGCAACCCGATCCCACCGTACATTTCACAATTCACAAACAACACAACCACAACAACAATTCACATAGAACAACAATAATAATAATTCACAAGGATAACCACAAAAACAATTCATATAAGGTTTAGGTGACTATCCACATCATTCCATCTTTTTCAACAGCCTGTTATACCATTTAGAGCACAACAATAGTTTTCCACGACTATCCACAAGGGATGTTATCATAGTTATTTCAATTTCACCAATTTCGATTCCCCTCTATCATATGTTCCACAGTCCTTGCCGCATAACACATTAACAATCACAACTTAGTTTATTGCCATTTACTTGCACAATCATATCGGATGTCTTAACCAACAATGCATAAGGCACAATATTTACATGAATTCGCAAATAGTTCACACAAGTAAACACATCCTGTTCACAAGAGTTTAACTTCACAACTAATTCATGGAGACATCACATACCAAGTATTTGAACACCAAACAAGGCGATTTTACAAAGGTCAAGGTTAGCCATACATACCTGAAGCTGGATTCCTTTCTAATTCCTACTTCCAATTCACCAAAATAATCTAGCAACGTCAATATAGTACACGAATCAATACACATAACTTAGAATTGAAGTTCACAACTGTTAGTCAAACTCATTTAGGTTATCAATCCCTCTTTGCATACTTCTTTACTCCTACCCAATCCCTCATACTAGATTTTAGGTTTTAAAGAACATGCATGTATATTTAAACTTCCATTTTCAAGGATAAGTTCATAAGAATTCCCCCCTTTTTTTTAAAAAAAAGTTTAAAATCAATGAAAAAGGGTTGGGGATTCTACCTGCAAGAGTGGAGATGAAGAAAAGTAGTTGGAATTTTCCGGGCTTGGATGACCTTGGAAAATCAGTTGAAGAGGATGAGACTCTCTCTCTCAAGAACCCTCTCTTCCTTCTCTCTAGTTCTACCCAGAAAATGTGTAAAAATGAAGTGTTGGGTCGTTTTATTGAAGAAGAGATCGGGTTGAAAAATTAGAAAATCTAGAGCCGAGTCGGGTCTGCGGTCGCACTCTGCGATCGCAGAGTGGAAATGCGGTCCGCATAATGGACCGCAGAAGTGCTCCAAAAACCTGACTTCTCTGCCTGGGTTTGCGACAGAAATGCGGTCCGCATTTCAGTTCTGCGGTCGCATAATGCGCCGCATAATTGACCTCCACAAATCCCTGAGGAACTTATGCGATGATTATGCGGTCCGCATATTGATTATGCGATCGCATAGTGGACCGCATTTTCAACTTCAATTTTGACAATTCTTCTGCTTCACTCTGCGGCAGGAATGCGGTCCGCATAGCTGATCTGCGACCGCATTCTGGACCGCATAAATGATAATTTTCTGGAAACTTGATTCTTTTGATTTTTAAAGCTTAGATCACTACCAAGGGTCTGAACTGCTTTTACACATTCCTAACACATATTCGGACCTTGGCACTATGAGCTACTAGGTTTTAAGCACAAAATTTTACGGGGCCTTACACAGCCACTAATAACACATGTATTTACTTTTAAGCCACTGTTTAAAATATCTTTAGTCTTTAGCCACTACTTTAATAAACTTTACCTGCTTAGACGAAAATACCCTTCTTCCCGTAAAAGTTCAAGACCAAGTGTCCTTAACTTTTGAACTTGCAACTCAAAGATCAGGACTCCATGTTCTTAACTTTTGAACTTGCAACTCTAAGTTCAGGATTTCAGGACTACATGTCCTTAACTCTTTAACTTGGAACTCGAAGTTCAGGACCACCTATCCTTAAGTTCTGTGCTTGTAACTCTAAGTTAAGGAGTACTTGTCCTTAACTTTTGAACATGTAAGTCTAAGTTCAGGACCTATTGCCCTTAACTTTTGGGCTTCTTAGCCTAAGTTTAAGACCTATTGTCCTTAACTTTTGATCTTGTTAGTCTAAGTTAAGGACTTTAGGACCTATTGTCCTTAACTTTTGAACTTGTAACTGTAAGTTCAGGACCTATTGTCGTTAACTTTGAGCTTGTTACTCTAAATTCTTGACCATGTATCCTTAACTTTTGAACTTTTAACTGTAAGTTCAATATCCATAACGTAGTAGAAAACCAAACGTTAGGCAAAAACGTCGAAGCATTCGGGAGGCAATCTGTCTTGTGAATTGCTTGAAGATTTCATAACGTGACATTGGTCTTTCGACCAATTTTTGCAAATCAGTTGCTAAAGAAAGAGAATGGTCTCATCGATAGAGACTGAAACAAACTTTATTTGTTGTTGAGATGGTTGATCATAGAGAGAAAAGTAGGAGTGGAAATAATTTTCTGCTATGGAGAAATGACGTTGAATCAAATCATTCGATTTGAAATCTGTTTTTTCAATCCCTTTTGTATCACAGTTGTTATATTTGAAGAATGTGATCGAGTAGGGTTTTGAAATTTTAATAGAGGGCTTGGGAAGGAAAACAGATAGAAGAAAGGTTAACACCGTCTTTTTATATTAATTTTAATAGACTAATGACTATTTTTGCTCAGCATTAAAAATGCTGGATAAAAAGTAAATACCACTTCAAAAAGTGGCTACCCCATATAACTTTACGAGGGTCGACTTGGGTTATTTACATGAATGGACAGGAAATTACTAAATTTTTCATGGAGAAATTTAAAAATAGCCAGATCTACGAGTGGTCGTTCAACAATAGCCCAGTTTCAAAAGTAATCGAAATTTAGCCACTTTTAATGTAAAGATAAATCTTAACGAAAACACTGTTCAAAACCTAGAAAATACGCCAATATATTATGCTGGCGTTCCAGCACAATTATACTTGAACTCCAGCATATTATACTGGAGTTCCAAGATAAGTATGCTGGAACTCCAGTATAATATGATGGAGTTCCAGCATAAGTACACTAGAACTCCAGCATAGTTTACTAGAGTTCCACCAAAGTATATCGGTCCAGTATAATATGCTGGAAGTTCATATACAAGAGCTCGAATCTCCAGTATATTATGATAGATCTTTTCGTGTGTTGGAGTTCCAACATAATATGCTGGAAGTTCATACACAGGTGCACTGACTCCAGTATATTATGCTGGACTGGTCTCTATTGTAGTAAAATAGTGAATATTTTTCATTGATTTGGTAAATATCGACTATTTTTGAATGACCATTCCGAAAGCTAGCTAGACGATGCTATTTTTACAATTTTTCATGTGACAGCCCAATTTTGCTCCACATATTGATTTTAGGAAATTTTACCTCCTAGAGTAAAGTTAGATACCTTATTTATTATAAATAAATACCATTTTAATAAATTATCTCCTAAAGCTACCTTTTAATTTTTATAGCAAAATATCTATTTATGGTCGCTTCATACCTTTAAGCCATTAAATACACTGTGTATTATTTTTCTCTCTTCCCTCTCTCCTCCTTTCTATTTCCTCTTTCTTCTCTTTTCCCCCCTTTTTCCCCATGCTTTTAGAAACCCTAGCAGGGGTTTTGTTCTTTCAACGACAAATTCGGTCGGCGACTACTTCCCCCTTCCTTGTTGTGTCACCCTAAACCCCTCCTCCTCCCGGCAATTTCTTTCAAACAATTGTATTAAACATTCTAAATTTTTCTTAGATTTTGCATTTACTGTTCATGTTTGCCTTATGAGATATGAAAAAATTCTGTCTCTAGTTTTTGTTTGATCATTTAAATTGGTGCTTCTTCAACAAATGTCTTCATTTATCCGGCTGCAACGCCCCACATGGCGGTGCCTGGATATCAGTGGATTGGGGGCGAATTTAGGGCTTGGAACTTGAAGATTCTGTTACTTTTTTTCATTTTATTTCAATGTATCTCGTTGTATTCCATGTATTTCATTGTATTCACAGTCTTTTTTTATTGTATTTAATGTATCTCACTATATTCTATGTATTTTATTGTATTCACTATCTCGCTAAATTCCATGAATGTTTTCATATGGTTTTGTTAATTAATATAATTTATGTATTCGGATGTATATATGTATTCAAAATGTATCTGCAGTATGTATTCATATATTTTTGCACTATAGATGACCCACTATACACTACAAAAAAACTGAATTTAGCTACGAACGTCGTCGCTAATCTGTCACTAAAATGCTCGTTACTAGCAGAATCTTTTGATAATCCGTCGCTAATCCGTCACTAAATGAGATTATCGACGAATTTTTCTGTTTAGCTACAGATTTTGTCCGTCGCTAAACCCTGGTTTTTTTAATAGTGATACTTCATGTATTCAATGTATTTTTATGTATCTAACTGTATTCAATGTAATTGTATAATTTCAATATATAAATCTATTTCTAAAGATACCACTAAAAAATATTTTAGTAAAGATACCACTAAAAAAATATTTTAGTAAAGATACCACTAAGAAAAGAAAGGATAGATTGAATCTATGAAGATTGCTCTATTTTTTGGGTATTTTTCGATTGAGAATCTTTTCTACAATTGAAAATACAAATTTTGTGTATTATAATTGAGTTTGTTGAGTTATATTAGGAGTTTATCACGTTAATTGATTCACTTACTGTTTTTAAACAGTTGAAGACCTTTTTTTGCGAATTTCGTTATTGTATTAACGAATACAGCTCGCACACATAGTTGAATATATTCTCTGCTTAGTTGGACTTTCCTATTTTCTGCCGAGTTTTGCTACTGTATTCATGAATACAATAGCAAAAATACATCGAATACAGTCTATAACAACTGAAAACATAGCTATAAAAAGCAATTTAGTAAATGGTAGCTATAGCAAGCTAATAATCACTACAACATAGTGATTTTTGAAAATTTCTCTTGCTTTTATACCAACTATGGTTTGTTCTTTGCACAACTATCCTCCATTTAGTTCAAAATGCAATAAAAAGATGCTTTTGCCGTTCTCAATTAAAATGCGCCTTTCGTGAGTGTTCCTCCCTCTCTCTCTCTCTCTCTCTCTCTCTCTCTCTCTATTCTGTGTTCGTTTTGTTGGTTAAGTTTTTAGATTCCTCTTATGGAGGAGCAATAGTCTTCTTTTGCGACAAGATTTAGTATCTGTTACATGTATGATTTCTGTATACGGTTAAAATCGAGCATGACCATTTTATGATTAATCGAGACCGAGGGTAACAGGCCAAGATTCGGCCCCATGTCACACTGGACCGTGATACGAAGTTAGATTGCCATGCTCAGGACCTTGAGACCGATTAAGATCGAGACTGACCAAGATGGAGATTGACCAAGATCTGGACAGAATAAGATGGAGGTTAAAGGAAGCTTACTGGGTCGAATAGCGAAAAGACAAAATTTTTGCAATCGGGCAAGGAGCACAACTTAAATCCCGACATGTATCAAGAATAGGCCGATTAATTAGCCAATCATGGGATTTCTTACTGTATTTAAGAATGTACCAAGAATAGGATTCCTCTGCTATATAAAGTGGGTCTAAACATTTGTAAAGATGATCATAATCACGTTGCATAAAGCAATATATTCTCTTTCTCTTAAGCTCTCAATATTCATATACTTTGTTCATACTTTCTGGAAAAATATTCACTTGATTCGAGGGCAACCTAGATCAAGGATCAAAGCTATACATTTCATTTGGTTTACTTTATATTTGTAATTAATTTCAGTATCCATTTACATTTTCTCACAGTTTCTGCCAAGTGAATCACGTGTCCTTAAAACTACAGTATAAATTTAATTGTTATCCATTTTTAGGGTAAGCAGTTTGGCGCGCACCGTGGGGCTAAGGATAATAGTGATTGCCTCGTACAAATTTTTGATACACACGCTATTTTACGCTCGTTCTTTGAAGTGTCTTCGATTATAGGATTAAAAAATATCAAACTCTCAGTCAGCACCTCAACACATTGACAATGATCTCAGCTAGGGGTGTTTCTAAAAACCCAAAAATTCAAATCAAACTGAAAACTGAACAAAAATGGCCAAAAAACCCGATACTTTTTAGGTTTGGTTTGGTTTTAGTTCGAATTTTTAAAATCGATCAAATTTTGTTTGGTTTTGCTTTTAATAAAAAAATAACCGAAAAAACTGAATCAAACCGACTATAAAGTAGCTATTTAAAATTATTATTACGCCTACATATATGTATTTTTATATAAAGTTTCTAATGTTTTATCGTACAAATTAGTCATCTGTATTTTTAGTGTAGTTCTTTGCTATTATAATAATCTAATTCTTTGTCTTTACATTCTAGTTTTATTGGTAGTTTTCTTTTTCAAGTACAAGAATTTATTTCATGATAAAAATAATTGATTTTTAATTGAGTACTTAAATTATTCATCACTATTTAATTCAATTATCATCAATATATCTTGGTAAATGATTGATTTCTCAAAAGAGCAATTGACTTGATAGTGTTACGCTGAAAATGTAGTCGCCTGAATATATATTTTGTAGTGTATGTCTCATATTTAAGAAATAGATAAATAACAAAAAAAATTGAAAATCCAAAATCGAATCGATAAAAAACCAACTTAATTGGTTTGTTTGGTTCCAATATTTAAAAAATGACTTACTTGGTTTTGTTTTTTTTTAAAGGAAAAACTGACCCAAACTGAACCATCGACACCCCTAATCTTAGCCACCAAGGCGAGAATGAGAACATTACACCAGGAAATGTTGTACCCCCTGCTGGCCTCGATGGATTTCCGGCTGTCGATGCAATCGACATCAGTTAGCATATGGCCATCAATGGAAATGTGGTCGCCAATCCCGAAAGCAACAGTCATGGGGGTACCTGATCAGCTACTCAGAATGCACATGGCGGTGAAGATGGATGGATCAGCCTGCGGGTAATCTTTGAAATGTTGCAAGCTAATAGGAAGCAATAGCTCAGCTCCAAAATTAGAATCATACAGCAAGCAAGGTCGAACCCGAGCCATCCCAAGAAATCATACACAGGGTCGAATCGACTTAGAAGAGGCCGAACGAGAAGGAATCTAAGACCAACCCTCCTATCAATAAGATGCTCGAAGAACTGACAAGGCGATTCGAGACGGGGGAAAGAAGATCGAGGAAACAACAAGAAGGTAGAAACCTATAATTCCAGGGTCGACCAGATCCCAGGGGCTCCACCAATATTAAAAGGTCTAGATTACAAAAAGTTTATACAAAAACCTTTTCCCCTGAGTGCAGCTCCGAAGTCGACCCCCATGAAGTTTCGTATGCTCGAAATTCCTAAATATAATGGGACGACTAATCAAAATGAACACATCACCTCCTACACGTGTGCTATCAAAGGAAATGAATTGGAAGATGCGATATTGAATCCGTCTTGTTGAAAAAATTCGAGGAGACTTTATCGAATGGTGCTATGATATGGTATCATAATCTACCGCCTAATTCTATTGACTCGTTTGCTATGCTTGCAGATTTCTTTGTAAAGGCACATGTCAGGGCCATTAAGGTCGCAACAAGAAAGTCGGACCTTTTCAAGGTAAGGCAGAAGGACAACAAGATGCTTAAAGAATTCGTATCTCGATTCCAAATGGAATGAATGGATTTTCCACCGTTCACCAACAATTGGGCCGTTCAAGCTTTCACTCAAGGCCTTAACATTAGAAGTTCAGTAGATTCATAGTAGTTGAAGCAAAATCCGATTGAATACCCAGCTTTCACTTGCGCTGAGGTACATAATCGGTATCAATCAAAGATCAGGGTCGAGGATGATGGACTTGGGGTTCTTTTTTGGTCTGTTTATCCTTACAGGCCCGTGGATACAATAAAGAGAGATGTCGAACGAGAACGAAGGTCAATAAGAGATCGATATCAAATGTATAATGGGGACTGTAGAGACAACAGATATAGGTGAAATTCTCCACGGAATGAGAGGACAAATTATCGAGGTCAAAGTTCACGGGGACTTGAGGAAGGTAATATTAAGTATCCGAAATCCAAATGAAGGCATGACCCTATTTATATTCTTTCTATTTTTCGACCAACACTTGTAGGTTATCAACATTAGGTCTTAAAGCACGTGTTGCACTCCTTTTCCCTTGAATCGTTTTTGTCCCAATTGGGTTTTTCAGTAAGGTTTTTAACAAGGAAATAGTGGATGGTGCTAATTTAGAATTAAAGGCCGACCTTAAAACGGTGTCAAAGACATAAATTAACAGTATTCGAGGTTACCTAATATAAACCTCGAATATTGGGTGGCATTGCCTTTGGATGTCAACTTTGTTGTGAGGAAATTACTTCATAATGATGGGGTCTCGATAGGGCCAAACGATCAAACAAACTGTGCCCACATAGGTTGTTCTAGCTCTTGCTCAAAACATGTACGCATGTGTAATCATTTTTCTCAAGAATAAGGAGAAGTATTTTTCCTTGCTATTATCTCATGCCTTAGAAAAAGTTCTTCTACTTTGCAATTCCATGCTTGCAATCAGTTATGGCTACGAGCTTAAGGGCTGATCATATCCAGAGTTTGGATATTCACCCCTACACTTGGGGACTGCCGTCTGAAAAATAAAACTCGAACATATTGAACTATTGAGCGTCGAGGGCATAAAACCTTTTAGGCAACCGTCGAATTTTAAAAGTCACGGCCATTCCCACTTGAGGACTATTATTTTAGGCATGCCTGGATAACTCAGGGAAGCAAGCTCACTGGCTACACCTGAACCAAAAGGCTACGACCAATTTAACATGGCTCGGAGATATCCGAAACCCGTAACAAATTGGCCTAAAAAACATAAAAGAAAGCAAAAATACAAAGGCCTAAGGGATACTTGTACTTAAAGTTCGAGAAATCATTCTCACTCGACTATAAAGCCGAAGGGCTACCTTTACCCGAGTTCAAGAAAATTCTCACTTGGGGACTACCATCTAGCCCAAGGGCCACCTTATCTTGAATTCAAGCAAGATCTCACTCAACTATAAAGCCCAAGGTCTATCTTAACCCAAGTTCGAGCAAATTCTCACTCGGGGACTATCTATCAAGCCCAAGGGCACCTTATCTCGAGTTTGAGCAAGTCCTCACTCGACTATAAAGCCTAAGGGCTACTTTTACTTCAAGTTCGAGAAAGTTCTCACTCGACTACAAAGCCCAAGGGCTACCTTATCTCGAGTTTGAGAAAATCCTCACTCGATCATAAAGCCTAAGTGCTACTTTTACTTCAAGTTTGAGAAAGTCTTCACTTAACTACAAAGCCCAATGGCTACCTTATCTCAAGTTCGAGTAAATCCTCACTGGATCATAAAGCCTAAGGGCTACTTTTACTTCGAGTTCGAGCAAGTCCTCACTCGACTACAATGCCCAAGGGCTACCTTAACCCGAGTTCGAGAAAATTCTCACCCAGGGACTATCTATCAAGCCCAAGGGATACATTATCTCGAGTTCGAACAAGTACTCACTCGATCATAAAGCCTAAGGTCTACCTTCACCTCAAGTTTGAGCAAGTCTTCACTCGACTACAAAGCTCAAGGGCTACTTTAAGCCAAGTTCGAGCAAATTCTCACTCGGGGACTACCTATCAAGCCCAAGGGCTACCTTATCTCGAGTTTGAGCAAGTCCTCACTCGATCATAAAGCCTAAGGGATACCTTAACTTTGAGTCCGAGCCAATCCTCACTCTATTGTTAAGACTAAGAGCTACTCTAACTCAAGTTCAAACGATCATTCGGGGTCCATCAATCAGAGGCAGTACTTATTATTGGTCCTTACCATCTTAAATTTTTGACCTTCAGAAATAACATCTTAATTTTATGCTAAGGCGCTTTGACCCGTACAAAATGATAACAGATTCAGACACCATGGAAGGGAAAAAGTTTTATATATTCATCAACACCTTTTTACGAGGGCAACACGGCCTGATGGAAGATCTTTGCAAAAGGCCAAAGAGGCCTCCACAGAAATACAAAAACTAACTAAAATCCTAAGTGGCCTGGTCATCTCCGGGAGTGGCGTCTCTATCCTCGGGGTCTTCTGCACTTTCAGATTCGCTCAAGCTTTTGAATTCGTCATCATCATTGGGATAAGCTAATTTCTCAACATCAGCTTTAAGCTTCTTAGCAATCTTGATCTCGGTTGAAAGATCAAAGACCCGAGCATGGCTTTCCTCAAGGATCTCCTTTAGAGATTAACACTTGGAATGCTCGGCGATCCTCTATGCTCGAATCTGAACGGCCTCGGCAAAATCCTTTGCGCGAACCTGAACAACTTTAATGTCAGTCTGGTAGATAGCCACCACTACATCAGCATTGGCCTTAGTCACTTTGACCTCCGATTTGGTCACTTCAAGCTCTGTGACCAGCTTCTCCTAATCAGAAATTGTAGAACCCAACTGAGACTGGAGATCCTCGATTTTCTTGCCTTGCACTAAGGTTTTTTCCTTTATATTTCGGAGCTGAGCTTCAGTCGAGGCCAGCTAGGCCCGGCCAGTCTCCTTTTACGAGTCTAAGAAATCCATGTTCTTTTTCCATTTTTCGGACTTAGTTTTTACATGTCTCTACCTATTTATGGAGCTTCCTGATTACATCAATCTTTTGTTGGACCTGCGTGTTCAGATCGTTAGTCACAGTACCCTATTCATCATCAGTAACTTTAAAGATTTTGTTTTCCTGCTCGACCAGATCGACATGCTCTTTTTGGACCACCCCTACATCATCTCGAAGGCTCTTAACCTCCACTTCACTTAGCTTGCTAAGAAGATCAAAGACATACTTCTTCTAGGTGAGCCCTCGGATCTCGGCCTCATACCGGCTCAGCTCCTCTCGGGATCGGAGGAAGGCCTCATGATGAAGCACCGAAGCCTGAAAAAATACAGAAATTATATAAAAATCATAACTATAGAATAACTTGAAATTGTTAAAGGTATCTAAGGGTACCCGATTTAATGCCTATTGAGATTTATTGAAGAGGCAGGGCATCTCCACTTTGTCCACCTTACCCTTGTCCTCTTCGGTTACCAAACACCAAAGGTAGCTAGCCATCTTACGGGGGCAAAAAGGACCCGTGCATCTTTCGGGACCGAGATGACAATTGATCGCTTATGCCCGGCATCAACACTTGGGGCTAGAAACCGAGTAGTCAGTTTAAGGCTCAAGGAAGCTTCGCTTGAGCTCTTCTTCATGGCAAGTCTCAGCCGCCTGAGCATCCTTAATCCTAAACTTAGTGAATGAAAGAAGATAGCTATCACCCCAAGTAAATATTTTGGGGCACCACCTTCATCTCGGGAAGCCTCGAACATGGTTTCAGCACTAGCATCGACCGCCTCCTCGATGGCCTTCCTACCTCGAGGTGAAGCATCTTCAGCTCATTCTAGCCCGGGGACTTCGGCAGAAGTTTCCCTCTCAATCTCATCAATTCACGGCAGAGCAGTTTTAGCTCCCGCTGGTCCAGTAGTCCTTCAAATCTCGGTGCCAGCTTACACACGGACCAATAACCCAAAGTCTCTTTCTTCTTCTTCCTCGGCCTTATCCCTCAGCCATTGGACTGACTCTATAGATAATGGGATGATTTTCCCTTTGGGTTTATGGGCTACTTTCTTTTTGGGTTTCTGGTCCTCAAAGTTAGTGGAGTTCAAAGCCCTTTATCTCTTTTCTCCGGATTTGGAACATATGGTTGGACTTTTTCATCATCAGACGAGGCCTCATCATCACATCCTTCCCAAGACCTACAAAAGAAGAGAAATGAGTAAGCCAGTGAAAATATTCAAACGATGGTCAAATTATTAAGTTAGGAAGAAAAGTTTACCATGACTACTAGCCACCCATAGACCCTTTGCCAAATCGTGCCATGCACGCTCAACATGCGTCAAGTGCGATATTAGGCTCCTGACCCAGTCCTCGAGTTGGGGAACCACACCCGACATCAAGGGAACAACTGCATCAAGTAAAACACTGATATGAAAGGGTGAAAAAAAATAAAGACAATAAATAGAAGTTAAGGATGGAATTATACTTACGTTTTATATTCCATTTCTTAAGAAATGACATACTCTCGGCAGGGATCAAGTCCGAGGTCTTTACTCAAACAAATCGGCCCATCCAGTCCCGGTCTTTGTCCTTATTTATGCTCGAGAAAGGTTCCCTGGTAGCTCAACGTTGAAGCTTTATTAGTCCTCCTCGATAGAGTCAGGGGCTATATAGGCGTATAAGGTGGTCGAGGGTGAAAGGAAGCCCATCGACTTTGGTTGCAAAGAAATGAAGTTGTTGGCCCAAGAACATGTGAAGTTTTGAAGATTGACAAAAGAACTTGACATGGACCAGGTCCATCTTGTGAAGTACAGTCATGATCTATATGTACATATGAGATGCACGTGAAGGAGTTAAGTCTAATTGATCGAAGCAATATCTCCTAATATAATCGAAAAGGTTGCATATTGGATAAGGAGAGAAAGACTCTTACATGAAGAGAACACAATCTAGGATGAAGATAGTGTTAGAGTTTGAGATCATCATGAACTCTTCTACGATAGAAGAGCATCAATTGATTCTCTGTCAAACTTTGATTACTAACCTATTAAATGTTAGTGTTGTTTTCTTGTACAGGTAATGCACACAAGCAGAAGTTAAACATAAATTGAGAGCAAAAGAGCAAGGCGATTTTGCAAGCAATTTATATGTGATTCGAATGTGCAATCCTGAAGCTACTTGAACGAGATAAAAGATTCAATTCCTAGTGTCTATCTTTTATTCTAGTTCAATTGTAGTAGGTGATTTTACATTGTACCTTTCAGCTCTTATAGAAGCAATTGTATTAGGTACCTAGAGTGTTCAAGTTAGAGTTTACTTGAAGTTGCCGTAATAGTTGAGGCTATGTGCCACAACGTGATTAGAGTTAATTCTTAGGTTTACACAGAGTTTTTGTAAATGCTGTTTTGGCTCAGTGATTTTAGTGGAAGTTTGGGAAAATCCTACTGAGTAGTAGGTGTGGTTTTTTCACCTTTTGAGCCAGGTGCTTTTCACGTAAAAATCTCTGTGTTTTTTATTTTATGTATTTATTATTCTGTAAACAACCAATAGTTGGAAAACCTAGAAGAACCAGGTTCTTCTATTGCAAAAATTGGGTACCACACAAATCATCCCCCCTTCTTGTGCAGTGTTGACGCTTAAAACATCAATCGGTATCACATCGGTTATCCTTGAAGAGGTTAACACCTTAGGAAAAGATCAAGATGAGTGCACCACCTAGAAACTGGGAAGGGAAATCCAATGCTAGGCCTCCACTCTATCATGGTCAGTATTATTCTTGGTGAAAGAACAGGATGAGATATCATATCATAGGAGAAGACTATGAACTCTGGGACATAGTCATGGATGGTCCCCTAGAAACTACGAAGAAGAATGATGAAGGAGTGGACGTGCCAAAGACAAGAGCTGACTGCACTGCTGAAGACTTGAAGAAATGGGAGAAGAATGCCAAGGCAAAGAAATGGCTTATGTGTGGACTGGGTCCAGACGAGTACAACATGATTTAAAGTTGTACCACTGCCAAGGAGATATGAGACATTTTACAAGTGGCTCATGAAAGAACTCCTCAAGTAAAGAGATCAAGGGGAACATTGTTATATTCTCAATATGAGAAGTTTACTATGAAGGAATGAGAAACTATTCAGGAGATGTAAACAAGGTTTACAACACTAACAAATGAACTTAAATCTCTTGGGAGAATTATCCTTGAAGAAGACAAGGTTGAGAAGATATTGACAAGGGTTTTACCAGTGACTTGGGAAACCAAAATCACTGCTATTCAGGAACCAAAGAACATTGCTACTCTCAAGTTGGATGAACTTATTGGAAACCTCACTGCCTATGAACTGAGAAGGCAAACCATGAAAATGGATGCACCCAAGAAGGAGAAGAGTTTGGCTCTCAAAATAGCTGAAGGTGCAGATCTGGAAGATGATGGAATGGCCATGATTACAAGGGATTTCAAAAAGTACCTAATGAGAGGAAAGGGTTTTTCAAGAGGTACAACCTTCAACAAACCAAGGGCTCCTGAGAAACAAACTAGTGAGGGTTGCTACAAATATGGCAAGACTGGTCACATGATCAAGAACTATCCTCAGTGGGAAATTGAATGGAAGAAGGAAAGGGCTGAACGAAGGAACAAGAAGAAGGAACAGGTTCAACCCAAAAGGAACAAAAGGATCAACAAAGGCTATGGTTGCTGCTTGGGGAGAAACATCAGATGAGGATTCAAAAGATGAAGCTGTAGATGAACAAGCACTTATGGACATTGGAGAATCAGATGATGAACAAGAGGTAAATGTCCTTCATCTCCAAGACAAAATTAAATTTTTGTTAAAAGAAAGGTTGTCTGAACTATTATTAGACTTCATTGATGAGTTTGAGATAATTAACAATGAGAAAGAAGATCTGTCCAGGGAGTGTGTGATCTTAAAAGCCAAGGGTAAAAATCTATAATCTAGGGCTAATAAAGTGACGATAAAAATGCTGAGTTGAAGAACCAGGTTCTTGAACTTGACACCAGTGCCCTTGAGCTTAGGTCTGAGAATTTAAAACTGAAATTAGGAACAGGTAAGAAGAAATCTGATCACACACATCTCACCTTAGAAGAAAACTTAGGAAAAATAAAGGATGAGTTGTACAAAAAGGATGAGCAGATAAGAATCTTAAAGGAAGACTAGGGAAGGTAAAGCATGAACTAGACAGAACTTGCCAATGGAATAAGGCTTTTGATGCACTTTCCTGGCTACAAGAACATCACAGTAGCAACAAAAGAGGACTTGGCTATGGGAATCAAGCACCTAAGTGGGACCCTAAAAGCAAGTACCTCACTCTTCCTTAAAACAAAAATTGCACCCACTGTGGCAAGAATGTCCATTACAAAATGAATGTAATGCAAAAGAAAAGGCCAGTCAAAAGAACAAAGCCTTTGTTCAAAAAAAAATAGGCTGCCTGGGTAGGCTAAAAGAAATTTGATTTACCCCTTTGCCTATAGAAAGGGACCCATACTAGTTTGGGTTCCTAAGACTAACCCCTGATTTCTTTTTGCAGGTCCAAGTGAATGGAAATAGCCAAATATGGTACATGGATAGTAGCTGCTCAAAACATATGACTGGAAGCAAAAACCAGTTCCTTTCACTTGAAGACTTAGAAGGAGGTAATGTCTCCTTTGGAAATGAAAAGAAAGGTGAGATTATTGGGGTTGGAAAGGTAGGTAAGATAGACTCTCACTCCATTGAGAATGTATACTTGATAGATGATTTGAAGTATAGCCTAATCAGTGTGTCACAACTATCTGATAAAGGTAACTTTGTAGCATTTACCTCTACCAAATGCTTTGTGATTAACCTTACCACTGACAGGATTATTTTGCAGGGAAAAAGAGTTAACAATATTTACATTGTAGATTTGTCTACTCTTTCAAAAAACGAACTCACTTGCTTAAGTGTGTTGGATAATGATCCCCTCTTTTGGCACAAAAGACTTGGTCATGCAAGTCTGAATCAACTCAACATATTAGTCTCCAAGGACTTGGTGATAGAGCTAACTAAAATCAAGTTCAAGGAAGACAAAGTTTGTGAGGCCTGTGCAAGGGGGAAGCAAGTAAGATCATCCTTTAAAAGCAAGAAAATGGTAAGCACGACCAGGACGTTGGAATTAGTTCATATGGATCTCTGTGGTCCAATAAGAACATTGAGCACAGGTGGTAAGAAATATGTGATGGTACTTGTTGATGATTACTCTAGGTTTACCTAGGTACTATTCTTAACATCTGAAGATGAATCATTTGGCATGTTTACTGCTTTTATTAGAAAGACTCAGAAACTAATCAACTTGCATCCATTAGGTCTGATCATGGAACTGAATTTGAAAATGCTAAGTTTGCTGAATTTTGTGATGGGCATGGTATACATCATAACTTCTCTACCCCTAGGACTCCTCAACAAAATGGAGTAGTTGAAAGAAAGAACATGACTCTTGAAGATATGGCTTGGACAATGCTTCTTTCTAGTAAACTGCCCCATAGTTTCTAGGCAGAGGCTGTAAAAACTGCATGCTACCTCATCAATAGGTGCATGACTAGACCTCTTATAAAGAAGATTCCCTATGAATTACATAAAGTGAGAAAGCTAAATATATCCCATCTTAGGGCATTTGGATGCAAGTGCTTTGTGCACAACAATGGAAAGGACTTCCTAGGTAAGTTTGATCCCAGAAGTGATGAGGGAGTATTCTTGGGATATTCTTCACATAGTAAAGCATATAAAGTGTTCAATAAAAGAACTTTGTGTGTAGAAGAAAGTAATGTAGTGTTTGATGAAACTAACATTCTTTCTGAGAGACAGGAACATGAAGATGAGGCTATTGGGCTGGTAAAATATTTGACTGAAGTCTGAGCACAAGCTAAAGTGGCAGCAAAAGATGGAACATGTGATGGAACATGTTCTTCCATCCAGGGCATCCTGACAGGGGGAAATGATCAAATAGGAACTAAAACCAATCCCCTAAAGGAACCGATTCATGACCCTGTTCCTCAGCAACAGAACATGGGAGAAACATCTAGCAGAAATCAGTTGGTTGTGAAATCTCACAAGTATCAAAGTTCTCATCCTATTGAGAACATACTTACTGATCCAAACTCTGGAGTCAAAACTAGATCACAATTAAAGAATCTGTGTGCTTTTGATACTTTCTTATCTCTTATTGAACCTAAAAATATTGTTGAGGCTTTGAAGGATGCAGATTGGGTAAATACAATACAAGATGAACTCAATCAGTTGGAGAGAAGTCAAGTTTGGCACCTAGTTCCAAGACCCAAGGACAGATCAGTCATTAGCACAAAATGGGTCTTCAGAAACAAACTTGATAATGATGGAACAGTTACAAGAAACAAGGCAAGACTGGTGGTCCAAGGATACATCCAACAGGAGGGTACATATTATGATGAGACTTTTGCTCCAGTTGCAAGGCTAGAGGCAATTAGACTCCTCATAGCCTTTGCAATACATATGGAATTCACTCTTCATTAGATGGATGTCAAAAGTGCCTTGCTGAATGGCTATCTAAAAGAACAAGTGTTTGTGAAACAACCTCCAGGGTTTGAAAGCAAGGAATATCCTGAGCATGTGTACAAATTAGACAAGGCTCTCTATGGACTCAAGCAGGCTCCCAGAGCATGGTATAAACGATTGTCCAAGTTCCTGCTTGAACATGGCTACAAAAGAGGTAAAATTGATAGTACTTTGTTCTTGAGGGAAAAAGGTAAGGATCTTCTAGTGGTACAAATATATGTTGATGACATAATCTTTGGGGCCACCACTAACAAACTAAGTAATGATTTTGCCAAATTAATGGGGAGTGAGTTTGAAATGAGTATGATGGGTGAGCTTAAATTTTTCTTAGGCTTACAGATAAAATAAATCCCAAATGGAACCATGATCCATCAACAGTAATATACAAAGGAGCTGAACATAAAGTTTAAAATGGATGAATCAAAGGAAATAGACACCCCCATTGCAACTACCACTAAATTAGACATAGATGAACTTGGTTCATCTGTTGATCAGAAGTTGTATAAGGGTATGATTGGTTCTCTTTTGTATCTTACTGCCAACAGACTTGACATAGTTTTTAGTATAGGGCTTTGTGCTCACTTCCAGGCTAATCCAAAAGAGTCTCACTTGACTACTGTCAAGAGGATACTGAGATATTTGAAAGGCAATATTGATCTATGTCTTTGGTACCCTAAAGGTATTAATTTCAATCTAGTAGGGTATGCTGATGCTGATTATGCAGCTTTTCTTGTGGGTAGGAAGAGCACCTCAGGTATGGCTCATTTTCTTTGTTCATGTCTGGTATCATGGGCTACTAAAAAAAATTCAGTGGCCTTATCCACTGTTAAGACTGAATATGTTGCTGTTGCTTCTTGTTGTGCTCAATTGATATGGATCAAACAACAGCTGATAGATTTTGGTATTGAAGTTGGTTGCATTCCTATATTATGTGATGACACTTGTCGACGCCTTTTTTTCCTCGCAAAATCGGGTTTATGACATTTGGGAGGAAAACTCTATTCCTGTTTGGGAATTGGGTTTTTCGAATTAAAGAGTTGCCACCTAATGATTAAGTGCATTAGGACATTAAGGGTTTTGAGTTTGAAAACCAGAGTTCAGGTAAGGGCTATCTCGAGAGGAAGGTGTTAGGCTCCCCTAAAGATCCACTAGTGTGGTTCCCGGCCATGCTATGTTGTGACTTTAATGCAAACAAGTATACAAATAATTTCACACATAAGGGTTGCAAATATGTATGTAACAAGTATATTGGAGTTTACAATTTGTTTGAGGGAGGGACTAAATGCAAAAAATCAGTCAAGACATTGAATAAACAAAGAACAAAAAATTTAGAAGGAAAAGGAATAATGCAGTAAAATTAAAGGGGAGTTTTGGGTAGTTGATATTAAACAAAGTTACATAAAGAGAGGGGTCCTAGGTCTATGAAACACATGGATTATCCACACAACACCGGTAACCAATTGTACGCGTAGTGTTATCGTGTGATCATCATCTCCATGTCCACCCTTCCCACCCCGTTAAGGTATTAAGCGTGGAATGGCATCGTTACCTACTGCGTGTTATTACCCATCCTACCTATCAGTCCCGGAGGTGTTTAGGACTACTAATCCTAAAGGGAGAGAGCTTGGCTTTTCAGAGGTTAAAAAAGGATAAAATTCTAGGGCGACAATCAAAACACATAAAGCAGTTAACGGGGGGAAATAATTACAATTAAAGGCTCAAGTAGGCCTTCTCACTTAAAGAAACTAATTGTTTCGCACCTCTTACACATACTGTTTAGGTCCTTGATTAAAATTAGCATAGAAAGAATTGATTTACCACATATTTCCTAGATAGGGAGTTCGAATTAGTCCTGCTTAGATGTAGTTGCAGAAAATCGACAATTGATTAATTATCTAACTATTTATCTGCGTTAAACAGGATCTATAGGCATGATATCTATTAATTCAGAGACGGGGGAGAACAAGCTGATTGCAAAATTACTAATAAATTCTGCGAGCATTTAAACGAATTACTATCGATCTTAAAAAGGGCGAGTGAGAAATTCAGATTTAATTGATTACTCCTATAGGCATGCTTTCTAGGTGTTACGAATTTTATTAATGCAGAAATTCTCTAAGCAGGTCATAGATGTGTGGTTGATTTATTTTAGGTCCTATAAGTAGATTTGCCTAATGATAAATACACATGCAAAATGCAGGAAATCCTATAGACATGTCATCTACATGATGTACAGAATTTCAGCAGTGATTTATTGATATGTTATATATTACAAGATGTAGAAAACCTATGAGCATGGTATCTATGTGAAGAATGCAGAATTTGAAAGAGTAAATATCCTATAGACATGATTTCTATGCGAAAATGCAAAATTGAAAATATTAATCTTATAGACATGGTTTCTATGTGAAAACGCAGAATTGAAAGAGTAAATATCCTATAGACATGATTTCTGTGTGAAAATGCAGGATTGAAAATATTAATCTTATAGACATGGTTTCTATATGAAAACGCAGAATTGAAAGTGATAACCTATGAACATGATTTCTAGGCGGAATTCGAAAGAGTATACGTCTTATAGGCATGATATCTACCCCTTTGGCATGCATTCATTCCCATCCCTTTTCACTATACCCCAATAGTTATTACAAGGTTCATAATAAAGCTTATTGCAGACCAATTGAATCAAAGAAATACAAAAATACATCAGCGATTACATCTACATCTAATCAACCTAATCCAGACTCAAAGTCTAATAATATGAGATAAACCAACTTCCAGGATCGGATTTTCAAAGAGCCTTTCTCTTATTTGGGATGTGTCAAAGTTCCAAGGAAATTCAAGAGTTCCAAGCAGTGCTTACCCCCCAAATACCATTGCAGAACAAATTATAATACTGTGGAAGGGCTAGCCCTCAAATGTCAGAGTTCAGAGGGAACTCAAGGTCCCAAGGCAAGGCTCACTAGAGGGTGGCAGGACTTAAGGACTAGGAGTAAGTGTAAGTGCAATGAAAGGGAATTAGGGGGAGCCAGGGCAGGATGGTAGTCATGCCTAGCAACTGGGCTGCTGGCACACCCCTGACCAGTTTCTCAGCTTAAAAATTAGAGAGTTAAGACCTTCTGAAGGTCAGGTTCAACCATGGACAGCAATTTAGATACTGCCAGGCTATACCTTAACTCTATACACATAAGGGAATGTGGGGATGGGAGATTGAAAGAGGCTAGGATCCAAAGGACCCAATCTTAATCCATGACAACAACTTTGTATGTTGCCATGTCTTAAACTATAGCCCAAGCACGTAAAAGGGAATGGGGATAGGGATTCATTGCAGCAACAAATAGCAAGGCATAAGCAATTATTTTAAAGTTGAACTCTATAAAGCAGTAAAGTAGGCATGGGCATAAAGCTGGTAAGTAAACACATTGGATTTGATGCTATAATCAAAAGTAGGACATACCAATTCAAAGAAGCAAGTAGGAAGAAACAATAGATTTAGGAAAGCCAAAATGCAATCAAGAAGCAAGAGTGCAGATTTCAGAAGAGAGCTGTGATTTCTATATGCTTAAAAATCGTGTGTGTGTTAATGAAAGAGCAAGGTATTTATAATTGAAAACAGGTGTATGTTTAGTAGTAATTATGGAACTATGTACCAATTAAAATCAATCAGCATATAGACTTCCTTTAATTAAGGAGTCCAAATTCAAACGGTAATGGGCAGAAGTTATTTAAGGAAGGAAATCAAGTAAATATCTCGTGCAAAATAGATAAATAAGGGTAAATTCATAGAAAACATTTAAGGTAAATGTCTAGTGGTACTTGATTTGTGAAAACAAGGAAAGGGAATCAGTAAAATAGCCAGTAAAGAATCAAATTAAAATCCTTGTTCGAGTCAGAGAAAGAGGTAAAGGAAAGTTTTAATTAGGGGAAAATCAGTAACAATCAAATAAGCAACATTAAAGGGATTTAGTATCAACTAACAGTTGGCAAAACCTTGGAAAGAGAAATTCTCATATATAAAACACATAGACATATAAAGTAAGAAGGATGTCATGCTAATTACGAATGATTAGCAAGAAAGTTTCGAAATCACAAACGCTGAAAAATTCAAATTCAATTCCTAAACTCGGAGTGAGTCTGAGAGTTCAAGGTTTCAAAGTAGAACCCTTGTCCAAACTTAAAACCAAATTCACCAAAGAAATTCCTAAATCCTAGGGTTTTTAAACTCGAACAAAGACGAGAAGGCAAGCTATTGAGACAGGTACTTTCAGAGTCTCATGAGAAGCATACAAGCACAATTGCAAGTTCACAACAACTACAACATAGAAACTAGTACATGAAACAAGTTTCAAGAAAAAGCTTGAAATTTAAATGAGTTCAGGTAGCATAAACTTAAAGAAACAGTCGATGAAACACTTCTAGAAAGAATCCAGGCAAAGTCCAGTAAAGGCAAACAAAGGACTAAGACTGAGTAGGAAAGCATAGTAAAGAAACACATAAGATAGGCATGTGAGAATATGGTGTTGAAACTAGTAGGAGATAGAACGGAGCATAACAGAAAATTTCATAACAAGGCAAATATAAGAACACACGAAAAGCATGCGAATCAGAAAAGAGCAAATAAGAACATAGCAGGGATCGATTCACACCAAGAAAAGAAGAAGAAGAGTCAGAAACATTTTAAGAACTTTCCAGAAACCCTAATCGAAAAGAAGTGATTTTTGAAATAAAATCGGAGAAAACATTTAAGAAACTTAAGCAATAGTGCAAACATGTAACAAATCTAAAAATAATTGGAGAGAACCTTGATAGTTAGGGTTTTAGATGAAACCTAGAGATGAGAAAGGCTTTGAAATATATGATCTAAGTCGGATAATGTCATAATCAAGCACAAAAAGACCAAGAACCACTGGAGCAAGGCCGGAGATGGCCGGAATCCTCGAATCAGTGAGGGTCTGAGTGAACAACCTCGAGGTCTGGCCTCGAACCTTCAAACGACAGGCATGCAGGAGCCATATGAGGTACGTATAGGCTGTCCATGGCCTGAGAAGCCATAGACTCCGGTGAAAACATAGTGGAACAAGGTAGAGGGAGACTAGGGTTTCGGGGAGCCTTGAGAGCGTTTGGGAATTCAAGGGTGGCTGAAGGGTAGAAATGAATTAGGGTTGGGGGTAGGCTGTGAATTAAAAAGGAAATGTTTGAGCCGTTGATCTTCCAGATCAATGGTTGTGATTAGAAGCGGGGATCCGGTCGGGTTTTAATTGGGTTATGGATTGGGTTAGTTTTAAAATTTGGCTGGTTGCAATTGGGTTCAAATTGAGGTTAAAATTGAAATGCAAAGGGGTTATAATTGAAATGGATGAGGCTAAATGTTAAACAACCATTTCTTCCCTTTTTATTTTAATAAAAATAGTCAAAATAATTTTCAAAACCAATTAAAAGCACTAAATTGATTAATAATATATAAATTTTAATTAAAAAATACTGGGAGCAATTTTGTAATTGTAAAATTGTAAGGCCCCGTAAATAATTTTTGGTCTCAAAACTTAGTAGCTCGTGGTGTCGACTCCGAATATGTGTTAGGAACCGCGGTTCGGACCCTTGGTAGTGATCTAAGCTTTTAAAAATCAAAAGAATCAATTTTCCAGAAAATTTCCATTTTTGCAGTCCAGAATACAGTCGCATATCAGCTATGCGGACCGCATTTCGGCCGCAGAATGAAGCAGAAGAATTGTCAAAATTGAAGTTGAAAATGCGGTCCATTATGCGACCGCATAATCCGTATGCGGACCACATTCCTGCTGCATAGTTAATCAGAGAGTTAGTTTAAGCTGATGTTATAAATGTGGTCCATTATGCGACCGCATAATCAAAATACGGACTGCATTTCCACCGCATACCCAAGCAGAGATGTTCAATGATTGGGGTTAGTTCTGCGGTCCAATATGCGGACCGCATTCCAATTCGACGATCGCATAATGCGACCGCAGATCTTGCTCGGGCTTCTATTTTCTAAAATTTAAAACCCGACCCCCTTTCTAATAAAACACCCCAACCCCTCATTTTTTTACATATTTTCTGAACAAAATAAGAGAGAGGGAGGAGGGGTTCTTGAGAGAAAAGTTCATCTTCATCAAAATTTGTTCCTCAAAGTATCTGGTCCGGGAAATTTTAAAGCAAGTGTCTTCATCTCCATTTCTACAGGTAAAATCCCTACCCCATTTTCATGGACTTTCAGATTTATTGAGAGGGGGGAAAGTCTCATGCATTAGTCCTTGATAATAGGGGTTG